>JAXIVJ010003048.1:2500-5000 GCA_036785665.1 Chirona hameri
GCGGTGTTGTATGCCCGGAGGCGGTGTTGTATGCCCGGAGGCGGTGTGGTATGCCCGGAGGCGGTGTTGTATGCCCGGAGGCGGTGCTGTATGCCCTGAGGCGGTCTGGTATGCCCGGAGGCGGTGTAGTATGCCCGGAGGCGGTGTTGTATGCCCGGAGGCGGTGTGGTATGCCCGGAGGCGGTGCAGTATGCCCGGAGGCGGTGTTGTATGCCCGGAGGCGGTGTGGTATGCCCGGAGGCGGTGTAGTATGCCCGGAGGCGGTGTTGTATGCCCGGAGGCGGTGTGGTATGCCCGGAGGCGGTGTAGTATGCCCGGAGGCGGTGTTGTATGCCCGGAGGCGGTGTGGTATGCCCGGAGGCGGTACAACACCGCCTCCGGGCATGATGATGATAATGATGATGATGATGATGATGATGATGTTGCTGATGATGATGTTGCTGATGATGATGTTGCTGATGATGATGTTGTTGATGATGTTGCTGATGATGTTGCTGATGATGTTGCTGATGATGTTGCTGATTATGTTGATGATGATGTTGATGATGATGTTGATGATGATGTTGATGATGATGTTGATGATGATGTTGATGATGATGTTGATGATGATGTTGATGATGATGTTGATGATGATGTTGATGTTGATGATGATGTTAATGATGATGTTGATGATGATGTTGATGATGATGTTGCTGATGATGTTGCTGATGATGTTGCTGATGATGTTGCTGGTGATGTTGCTGATGATGTTGCTGATGATGTTGCTGATGATGTTGCTGATGATGACGTGAGACGGTGTGGTATGCCCGTTTGCGGTGTTGTATACCCGGAGGCGGTGTTGTATGCCCGGAGGCGGTGTGGTATGCCCGGAGGCGGTGTTGTATGCCCGGAGGCGGTGTTGTATGCCCGGAGGCGGTGTAGTATGCCCGGAGGCGGTGTAGTATGCCCGGAGGCGGTGTTGTATGCCCGGAGGCGGTGTGGTATGCCCGGAGGCGGTGTAGTATGCCCGGAGGCGGTGTTGTATGCCCGGAGGCGGTGTGGTATGCCCGGAGGCGGTACAACACCGCCTCCGGGCATGATAATGATAATGATGATGATGATGATGATGATGATGATGATGATGATGATGATGATGATGATGATGATGATGATGATGATGATGATGATGATGATGATGATGATGATGATGATGATGATGATGATGATGATGATGATGATGATGATGATGATGATGATGATGATGATGATGATGATGATGATGATGATGATGATGATGATGATGATGATGTTGCTGATGATGATGTTGCTGATGATGATGTTGCTGATGATGATGTTGTTGATGATGTTGCTGATGATGTTGCTGATGATGTTGCTGATGATGTTGCTGATGATGTTGATGATGATGTTGATGATGATGTTGATGATGATGTTGATGATGATGTTGCTGATGATGTTGCTGATGATGTTGCTGATGATGTTGCTGATGATGTTGCTGATGATGTTGCTGGTGATGTTGCTGATGATGTTGCTGATGATGTTGCTGATGATGACGTGAGACGGTGTGGTATGCCCGGAGGCGGTGTTGTATGCCCGGAGGCGGTGTTGTATGCCCGGAGGCGGTGTGGTATGCCCGGAGGCGGTGTTGTATGCCCGGAGGCGGTGTTGTATGCCCTGAGGCGGTCTGGTATGCCCGGAGGCGGTGTAGTATGCCCGGAGGCGGTGTTGTATGCCCGGAGGCGGTGTGGTATGCCCGGAGGCGGTGCAGTATGCCCGGAGGCGGTGTTGTATGCCCGGAGGCGGTGTTGTATGCCCGGATGCGGTGTAGTATGCCCGGAGGCGGTGTTGTATGCCCGGAGGCGGTGTGGTATGCCCGGAAGCGGTGTAGTATGCCCGGAGGCGGTGTTGTATGCCCGGAGGCGGTGTGGTATGCCCGGAGGCGGTACAACACCGCCTCCAGGCATGATGATGATAATGATGATGATGATGATGATGATGATGATGATGATGATGATGATGATGATGATGATGATGATGATGATGATGATGATGATGATGATGATGATGATGATGATGATGATGATGATGATGATGATGATGATGATGATGATGATGATGATGATGATGATGATGATGATGATGATGATGATGTTGCTGATGATGATGTTGCTGATGATGATGTTGCTGATGATGATGTTGTTGATGATGTTGCTGATGATGTTGCTGATGATGTTGCTGATGATGTTGCTGATGATGTTGATGATGATGTTGATGATGATGTTGATGATGATGTTGATGATGATGTTGATGATGATGTTGCTGATGATGTTGCTGATGATGTTGCTGATGATGTTGCTGATGATGTTGCTGATGATGTTGCTGGTGATGTTGCTGATGATGTTGCTGATGATGTTGCTGATGATGACGTGAGACGGTGTGGTATGCCCGGAGGCGGTGTTGTATGCCCGGAGGCGGTGTTGTATGCCCGGAGGCGGTGTGGTAT
>JAXIVJ010003048.1:15000-20000 GCA_036785665.1 Chirona hameri
GGAGGCGGTGTGGTATGCCCGGAGGCGGTGTAGTATGCCCGGAGGCGGTGTTGTATGCCCGGAGGCGGTGTGGTATGCCCGGAGGCGGTACAACACCGCCTCCGGGCATGATGATGATAATGATGATGATGATGATGATGATGATGATGATGATGATGATGATGATGATGATGATGATGATGATGATGATGATGATGATGATGATGATGATGATGATGATGATGATGATGATGATGATGATGATGATGATGATGATGATGATGATGATGATGATGATGATGATGATGATGATGATGATGATGATGATGATGATGATGATGATGATGATGATGATGATGATGATGATGATGATGATGATGATGATGATGATGATGATGTTGCTGATGCTGATGTTGCTGATGATGATGTTGCTGATGATGATGTTGTTGATGATGTTGCTGATGATGTTGCTGATGATGTTGCTGATGATGTTGCTGATGATGTTGATGATGATGTTGATGATGATGTTGATGATGATGTTGATGATGATGTTGATGATGATGTTGCTGATGATGTTGCTGATGATGTTACTGATGATGTTGCTGATGATGTTGCTGATGATGTTGCTGGTGATGTTGCTGATGATGTTGCTGATGATGTTGCTGATGATGACGTGAGACGGTGTGGTATGCCCGGAGGCGGTGTTGTATGCCCGGAGGCGGTGTTGTATGCCCGGAGGCGGTGTGGTATGCCCGGAGGCGGTGTTGTATGCCCGGAGGCGGTGTTGTATGCCCGGAGGCGGTGTGGTATGCCCGGAGGCGGTGTTGTATGCCCGGAGGCGGTGTTGTATGCCCTGAGGCGGTCTGGTATGCCCGGAGGCGGTGTAGTATGCCCGGAGGCGGTGTTGTATGCCCGGAGGCGGTGTGGTATGCCCGGAGGCGGTGCAGTATGCCCGGAGGCGGTGTTGTATGCCCAGAGGGGGTGTTGTATGCCCGGAGGCGGTGTAGTATGCCCGGAGGCGGTGTTGTATGCCCGGAGGCGGTGTGGTATGCCCGGAAGCGGTGTAGTATGCCCGGAGGCGGTGTTGTATGCCCGGAGGCGGTGTGGTATGCCCGGAGGCGGTACAACACCGCCTCCGGGCATGATGATGATAATGATGATGATGATGATGATGATGATGATGATGATGATGATGATGATGATGATGATGATGATGATGATGATGATGATGATGATGATGATGATGATGATGATGATGATGATGATGATGATGATGATGATGATGATGATGATGATGATGATGATGATGTTGCTGATGATGATGTTGCTGATGATGATGTTGCTGATGATGATATTGTTGATGATGTTGCTGATGATGTTGCTGATGATGTTGCTGATGATGTTGCTGATGATGTTGATGATGATGTTGATGATGATGTTGATGATGATGTTGATGATGATGTTGCTGATGATGTTGCTGATGATGTTGCTGATGATGTTGCTGATGATGTTGCTGATGATGTTCCTGGTGATGTTGCTGATGATGTTGCTGATGACGTTGCTGATGATGACGTGAGACGGTGTGGTATGCCCGGAGGCGGTGTGGTATGCCCGGAGGCGGTGTTGTATGCCCGGAGGCGGTGTTGTATGCCCTGAGGCGGTCTGGTATGCCCGGAGGCGGTGTAGTATGCCCGGAGGCGGTGTTGTATGCCCGGAGGCGGTGTGGTATGCCCGGAGGCGGTGCAGTATGCCCGGAGGCGGTGTTGTATGCCCGGAGGTTGTGTGGTATGCCCGGAGGCGGTGTAGTATGCCCGGAGGCGGTGTTGTATGCCCGGAGGCGGTGTGGTATGCCCGGAAGCGGTGTAGTATGCCCGGAGGCGGTGTTGTATGCCCGGAGGCGGTGTGGTATGCCCGGAGGCGGTACAACACCGCCTCCAGGCATGATGATGATAATGATGATGATGATGATGATGATGATGATGATGATGATGATGATGATGATGATGATGATGATGATGATGATGATGATGATGATGATGATGATGATGATGATGATGATGATGATAATGATGATGATGATGATGATGATGATGATGATGATGATGATGATGATGATGATGATGATGATGATGATGTTGCTGATGATATGTTGCTGATGATGATGTTGCTGATGATGATGTTCTTGATGATGTTGCTGATGATGTTGCTGATGATGTTGCTGATGATGTTGCTGATGATGTTGATGATGATGTTGATGATGATGTTGATGATGATGTTGATGATGATGTTGATGATGATGTTGCTGATGATGTTGCTGATGATGTTGCTGATGATGTTGCTGATGATGTTGCTGATGATGTTGCTGGTGATGTTGCTGATGATGTTGCTGATGATGTTGCTGATGATGACGTGAGACGGTGTGGTATGCCCGGAGGCGGTGTTGTATGCCCGGAGGCGGTGTTGTATGCCCGGAGGCGGTGTGGTATGCCCGGAGGCGGTGTTGTATGCCCGGAGGCGGTGTTGTATGCCCGGAGGCGGTGTGGTATGCCCGGAGGCGGTGTTGTATGCCCGGAGGCGGTGTTGTATGCCCTGAGGCGGTCTGGTATGCCCGGAGGCGGTGTAGTATGCCCGGAGGCGGTGTTGTATGCCCGGAGGTGGTGTGGTATGTCCGGAGGCGGTGCAGTATGCCCGGAGGCGGTGTTGTATGCCCGGAGGCGGTGTGGTATGCCCGGAGGCGGTGTAGTATGCCCGGAGGCGGTGTTGTATGCCCGGAGGCGGTGTGGTATGCCCGGAGGCGGTGTAGTATGCCCGGAGGCGGTGTTGTATGCCCGGAGGCGGTGTGGTATGCCCGGAGGCGGTACAACACCGCCTCCGGGCATGATGATGATAATGATGATGATGATGATGATGATGATGATGATGATGATGATGATGATGATGATGATGATGATGATGATGATGATGATGATGATGATGATGATGATGATGATGATGATGATGATGATGATGATGATGATGATGATGATGATGATGATGTTGCTGATGATGATGTTGCTGATGATGATGTTGCTGATGATGATGTTGTTGATGATGTTGCTGATGATGTTGCTGATGATGTTGCTGATGATGTTGCTGATGATGTTGATGATGATGTTGATGATGATGTTGATGATGATGTTGATGATGATGTTGCTGATGATGTTGCTGATGATGTTGCTGATGATGTTGCTGATGATGTTGATGATGATGTTGCTGATGATGTTGCTGGTGATGTTGCTGATGATGTTGCTGATGATGTTGCTGATGATGACGTGAGACGGTGTGGTATGCCCGGAGGCGGTGTTGTATGCCCGGAGGCGGTGTTGTATGCCCGGAGGCGGTGTGGTATGCCCGGAGGCGGTGTTGTATGCCCGGAGGCGGTGTTGTATGCCCTGAGGCGGTCTGGTATGCCCGGAGGCGGTGTAGTATGCCCGGAGGCGGTGTTGTATGCCCGGAGGCGGTGTGGTATGCCCGGAGGTGGTGCAGTATGCCCGGAGGCGGTGTTGTATGCCCGGAGGTTGTGTGGTATGCCCGGAGGCGGTGTAGTATGCCCGGAGGCGGTGTTGTATGCCCGGAGGCGGTGTGGTATGCCCGGAAGCGGTGTAGTATGCCCGGAGGCGGTGTTGTATGCCCGGAGGCGGTGTGGTATGCCCGGAGGCGGTACAACACCGCCTCCAGGCATGATGATGATAATGATGATGATGATGATGATGATGATGATGATGATGATGATGATGATGATGATGATGATGATGATGATGATGATGATGATGATGATGATGATGATGATGATGATGATGATGTTGCTGATGATGATGTTGCTGATGATGATGTTGCTGATGATGATGTTCTTGATGATGTTGCTGATGATGTTGCTGATGATGTTGCTGATGATGTTGCTGATGATGTTGATGATGATGTTGATGATGCTGTTGATGATGATGTTGATGATGATGTTGATGATGATGTTGCTGATGATGTTGCTGATGATGTTGCTGATGATGTTGCTGATGATGTTGCTGATGATGTTGCTGGTGATGTTGCTGATGATGTTGCTGATGATGTTGCTGATGATGACGTGAGACGGTGTGGTATGCCTGGAGGCGGTGTTGTATGCCCGGAGGCGGTGTTGTATGCCCGGAGGCGGTGTGGTATGCCCGGAGGCGGTGTTGTATGCCCGGAGGCGGTGTTGTATGCCCGGAGGCGGTGTGGTATGCCCGGAGGCGGTGTTGTATGCCCGGAGGCGGTGCTGTATGCCCTGAGGCGGTCTGGTATGCCCGGAGGCGGTGTAGTATGCCCGGAGGCGGTGTTGTATGCCCGGAGGCGGTGTGGTATGCCCGGAGGCGGTGCAGTATGCCCGGAGGCGGTGTTGTATGCCCGGAGGCGGTGTGGTATGCCCGGAGGCGGTGTAGTATGCCCGGAGGCGGTGTTGTATGCCCGGAGGCGGTGTGGTATGCCCGGAGGCGGTGTAGTATGCCCGGAGGCGGTGTTGTATGCCCGGAGGCGGTGTGGTATGCCCGGAGGCGGTACAACACCGCCTCCGGGCATGATGATGATAATGATGATGATGATGATGATGATGATGATGATGATGATGATGATGATGATGATGATGATGATGATGATGATGATGATGATGATGATGATGATGATGATGATGATGATGATGATGATGATGATGATGATGATGATGATGATGATGATGATGATGATGATGATGATGATGATGATGATGATGATGATGATGATGATGATGATGATGATGATGATGATGATGATGATGATGATGATGATGTTGCTGATGATGATGTTGCTGATGATGATGTTGCTGATGATGATGTTGTTGATGATGTTGCTGATGATGTTGCTGATGATGTTGCTGATGATGTTGCTGATGATGTTGATGATGATGTTGATGATGATGTTGATGATGATGTTGATGATGATGTTGATGATGATGTTGCTGATGATGTTGCTGATGA
>JAXIVJ010003048.1:50000-60000 GCA_036785665.1 Chirona hameri
TGATGATGATGATGATGATGTTGCTGATGATGATGTTGCTGATGATGATGTTGCTGATGATGATGTTGTTGATGATGTTGCTGATGATGTTGCTGATGATGTTGCTGATGATGTTGCTGATGATGTTGATGATGATGTTGATGATGATGTTGATGATGATGTTGATGATGATGTTGATGATGATGTTGATGATGATGTTGATGATGATGTTGATGATGATGTTGATGATGATGTTGATGTTGATGATGATGTTAATGATGATGTTGATGATGATGTTGATGATGATGTTGCTGATGATGTTGCTGATGATGTTGCTGATGATGTTGCTGGTGATGTTGCTGATGATGTTGCTGATGATGTTGCTGATGATGTTGCTGATGATGACGTGAGACGGTGTGGTATGCCCGTTTGCGGTGTTGTATACCCGGAGGCGGTGTTGTATGCCCGGAGGCGGTGTGGTATGCCCGGAGGCGGTGTTGTATGCCCGGAGGCGGTGTTGTATGCCCGGAGGCGGTGTAGTATGCCCGGAGGCGGTGTAGTATGCCCGGAGGCGGTGTTGTATGCCCGGAGGCGGTGTGGTATGCCCGGAGGCGGTGTAGTATGCCCGGAGGCGGTGTTGTATGCCCGGAGGCGGTGTGGTATGCCCGGAGGCGGTACAACACCGCCTCCGGGCATGATAATGATAATGATGATGATGATGATGATGATGATGATGATGATGATGATGATGATGATGATGATGATGATGATGATGATGATGATGATGATGATGATGATGATGATGATGATGATGATGATGATGATGATGATGATGATGATGATGATGATGATGATGATGATGATGATGATGATGATGATGATGATGATGATGATGTTGCTGATGATGATGTTGCTGATGATGATGTTGCTGATGATGATGTTGTTGATGATGTTGCTGATGATGTTGCTGATGATGTTGCTGATGATGTTGCTGATGATGTTGATGATGATGTTGATGATGATGTTGATGATGATGTTGATGATGATGTTGCTGATGATGTTGCTGATGATGTTGCTGATGATGTTGCTGATGATGTTGCTGATGATGTTGCTGGTGATGTTGCTGATGATGTTGCTGATGATGTTGCTGATGATGACGTGAGACGGTGTGGTATGCCCGGAGGCGGTGTTGTATGCCCGGAGGCGGTGTTGTATGCCCGGAGGCGGTGTGGTATGCCCGGAGGCGGTGTTGTATGCCCGGAGGCGGTGTTGTATGCCCTGAGGCGGTCTGGTATGCCCGGAGGCGGTGTAGTATGCCCGGAGGCGGTGTTGTATGCCCGGAGGCGGTGTGGTATGCCCGGAGGCGGTGCAGTATGCCCGGAGGCGGTGTTGTATGCCCGGAGGCGGTGTTGTATGCCCGGATGCGGTGTAGTATGCCCGGAGGCGGTGTTGTATGCCCGGAGGCGGTGTGGTATGCCCGGAAGCGGTGTAGTATGCCCGGAGGCGGTGTTGTATGCCCGGAGGCGGTGTGGTATGCCCGGAGGCGGTACAACACCGCCTCCAGGCATGATGATGATAATGATGATGATGATGATGATGATGATGATGATGATGATGATGATGATGATGATGATGATGATGATGATGATGATGATGATGATGATGATGATGATGATGATGATGATGATGATGATGATGATGATGATGATGATGATGATGATGATGATGATGATGATGATGATGATGATGATGATGATGATGATGATGTTGCTGATGATGATGTTGCTGATGATGATGTTGCTGATGATGATGTTGTTGATGATGTTGCTGATGATGTTGCTGATGATGTTGCTGATGATGTTGCTGATGATGTTGATGATGATGTTGATGATGATGTTGATGATGATGTTGATGATGATGTTGATGATGATGTTGCTGATGATGTTGCTGATGATGTTGCTGATGATGTTGCTGATGATGTTGCTGATGATGTTGCGTTGCTGATGATGACGTGAGACGGTGTGGTATGCCCGGAGGCGGTGTTGTATGCCCGGAGGCGGTGTTGTATGCCCGGAGGCGGTGTGGTATGCCCGGAGGCGGTGTTGTATGCCCGGAGGCGGTGTTGTATGCCCTGAGGCGGTCTGGTATGCCCGGAGGCGGTGTAGTATGCCCGGAGGCGGTGTTGTATGCCCGGAGGCGGTGTGGTATGCCCGGAGACGGTGCAGTATGCCCGGAGGCGGTGTTGTATGCCCGGAGGGGGTGTTGTATGCCCGGAGGCGGTGTAGTATGCCCGGAGGCGGTGTTGTATGCCCGGAGGCGGTGTGGTATGCCCGGAAGCGGTGTAGTATGCCCGGAGGCGGTGTTGTATGCCCGGAGGCGGTGTGGTATGCCCGGAGGCGGTACAACACCGCCTCCGGGCATGATGATGATAATGATGATGATGATGATGATGATGATGATGATGATGATGATGATGATGATGATGATGATGATGATGATGATGATGATGATGATGATGATGATGATGATGATGATGATGATGATGATGATGATGATGATGATGATGATGATGATGATGATGATGATGATGATGATGATGATGATGTTGCTGATGATGATGTTGCTGATGATGATGTTGCTGATGATGATGTTGTTGATGATGTTGCTGATGATGTTGCTGATGATGTTGCTGATGATGTTGCTGATGATGTTGATGATGATGTTGATGATGATGTTGATGATGATGTTGATGATGATGTTGCTGATGATGTTGCTGATGATGTTGCTGATGATGTTGCTGATGATGTTGCTGATGATGTTCCTGGTGATGTTGCTGATGATGTTGCTGATGACGTTGCTGATGATGACGTGAGACGGTGTGGTATGCCCGGAGGCGGTGTGGTATGCCCGGAGGCGGTGTTGTATGCCCGGAGGCGGTGTTGTATGCCCGGAGGCGGTGTGGTATGCCCGGAGGCGGTGTTGTATGCCCGGAGGCGGTGTTGTATGCCCTGAGGCGGTCTGGTATGCCCGGAGGCGGTGTAGTATGCCCGGAGGCGGTGTTGTATGCCCGGAGGCGGTGTGGTATGCCCGGAGGCGGTGCAGTATGCCCGGAGGCGGTGTTGTATGCCCGGAGGCGGTGTGGTATGCCCGGAGGCGGTGTAGTATGCCCGGAGGCGGTGTTGTATGCCCGGAGGCGGTGTGGTATGCCCGGAGGCGGTGTAGTATGCCCGGAGGCGGTGTTGTATGCCCGGAGGCGGTGTGGTATGCCCGGAGGCGGTACAACACCGCCTCCGGGCATGATGATGATAATGATGATGATGATGATGATGATGATGATGATGATGATGATGATGATGATGATGATGATGATGATGATGATGATGATGATGATGATGATGATGATGATGATGATGATGATGATGATGATGATGATGATGATGATGATGATGATGATGATGATGTTGCTGATGATGATGTTGCTGATGATGATGTTGCTGATGATGATGTTGTTGATGATGTTGCTGATGATGTTGCTGATGATGTTGCTGATGATGTTGCTGATGATGTTGATGATGATGTTGATGATGATGTTGATGATGATGTTGATGATGATGTTGATGATGATGTTGCTGATGATGTTGCTGATGATGTTACTGATGATGTTGCTGATGATGTTGCTGATGATGTTGCTGGTGATGTTGCTGATGATGTTGCTGATGATGTTGCTGATGATGACGTGAGACGGTGTGGTATGCCCGGAGGCGGTGTTGTATGCCCGGAGGCGGTGTTGTATGCCCGGAGGCGGTGTGGTATGCCCGGAGGCGGTGTTGTATGCCCGGAGGCGGTGTTGTATGCCCGGAGGCGGTGTGGTATGCCCGGAGGCGGTGTTGTATGCCCGGAGGCGGTGTTGTATGCCCTGAGGCGGTCTGGTATGCCCGGAGGCGGTGTAGTATGCCCGGAGGCGGTGTTGTATGCCCGGAGGCGGTGTGGTATGCCCGGAGGCGGTGCAGTATGCCCGGAGGCGGTGTTGTATGCCCGGAGGGGGTGTTGTATGCCCGGAGGCGGTGTAGTATGCCCGGAGGCGGTGTTGTATGCCCGGAGGCGGTGTGGTATGCCCGGAAGCGGTGTAGTATGCCCGGAGGCGGTGTTGTATGCCCGGAGGCGGTGTGGTATGCCCGGAGGCGGTACAACACCGCCTCCGGGCATGATGATGATAATGATGATGATGATGATGATGATGATGATGATGATGATGATGATGATGATGATGATGATGATGATGATGATGATGATGATGATGATGATGATGATGATGATGATGATGATGATGATGATGATGATGATGTTGCTGATGATGATGTTGCTGATGATGATGTTGCTGATGATGATGTTGTTGATGATGTTGCTGATGATGTTGCTGATGATGTTGCTGATGATGTTGATGATGATGTTGATGATGATGTTGATGATGATGTTGATGATGATGTTGATGATGATGTTGCTGATGATGTTGCTGATGATGATGATGATGATGATGATGATGATGATGATGATGATGATGATGATGATGATGATGATGATGATGATGATGATGATGATGATGATGATGATGATGATGATGATGATGATGATGATGATGATGATGATGATGATGATGATGATGATGATGATGATGATGATGATGTTGCTGATGATGATGTTGCTGATGATGATGTTGCTGATGATGATGTTGTTGATGATGTTGCTGATGATGTTGCTGATGATGTTGCTGATGATGTTGCTGATGATGTTGATGATGATGTTGATGATGATGTTGATGATGATGTTGATGATGATGTTGATGATGATGTTGATGATGATGTTGATGATGATGTTGATGATGATGTTGATGATGATGTTGATGTTGATGATGATGTTAATGATGATGTTGATGATGATGTTGATGATGATGTTGCTGATGATGTTGCTGATTGTTGATGATGATGTTGATGATGATGTTGCTGATGATGTTGCTGATGATGTTGCTGATGATGTTGCTGGTGATGTTGCTGATGATGTTGCTGATGATGTTGCTGATGATGTTGCTGATGATGACGTGAGACGGTGTGGTATGCCCGTTTGCGGTGTTGTATACCCGGAGGCGGTGTTGTATGCCCGGAGGCGGTGTGGTATGCCCGGAGGCGGTGTTGTATGCCCGGAGGCGGTGTTGTATGCCCGGAGGCGGTGTAGTATGCCCGGAGGCGGTGTAGTATGCCCGGAGGCGGTGTTGTATGCCCGGAGGCGGTGTGGTATGCCCGGAGGCGGTGTAGTATGCCCGGAGGCGGTGTTGTATGCCCGGAGGCGGTGTGGTATGCCCGGAGGCGGTACAACACCGCATCCGGGCATGATAATGATAATGATGATGATGATGATGATGATGATGATGATGATGATGATGATGATGATGATGATGATGATGATGATGATGATGATGATGATGATGATGATGATGATGATGATGATGATGATGATGATGATGATGATGATGATGATGATGATGATGATGATGATGATGATGATGATGATGATGATGATGATGATGATGATGATGTTGCTGATGATGATGTTGCTGATGATGATGTTGCTGATGATGATGTTGTTGATGATGTTGCTGATGATGTTGCTGATGATGTTGCTGATGATGTTGCTGATGATGTTGATGATGATGTTGATGATGATGTTGATGATGATGTTGATGATGATGTTGCTGATGATGTTGCTGATGATGTTGCTGATGATGTTGCTGATGATGTTGCTGATGATGTTGCTGATGATGTTGCTGGTGATGTTGCTGATGATGTTGCTGATGATGTTGCTGATGATGACGTGAGACGGTGTGGTATGCCCGGAGGCGGTGTTGTATGCCCGGAGGCGGTGTTGTATGCCCGGAGGCGGTGTGGTATGCCCGGAGGCGGTGTTGTATGCCCGGAGGCGGTGTTGTATGCCCTGAGGCGGTCTGGTATGCCCGGAGGCGGTGTAGTATGCCCGGAGGCGGTGTTGTATGCCCGGAGGCGGTGTGGTATGCCCGGAGGCGGTGCAGTATGCCCGGAGGCGGTGTTGTATGCCCGGAGGCGGTGTTGTATGCCCGGATGCGGTGTAGTATGCCCGGAGGCGGTGTTGTATGCCCGGAGGCGGTGTGGTATGCCCGGAAGCGGTGTAGTATGCCCGGAGGCGGTGTTGTATGCCCGGAGGCGGTGTGGTATGCCCGGAGGCGGTACAACACCGCCTCCAGGCATGATGATGATAATGATGATGATGATGATGATGATGATGATGATGATGATGATGATGATGATGATGATGATGATGATGATGATGATGATGATGATGATGATGATGATGATGATGTTGCTGATGATGTTGCTGATGATGTTGCTGATGATGTTGCTGGTGATGTTGCTGATGATGTTGCTGATGATGTTGCTGATGATGACGTGAGACGGTGTGGTATGCCCGGAGGCGGTGTTGTATGCCCGGAGGCGGTGTTGTATGCCCGGAGGCGGTGTGGTATGCCCGGAGGCGGTGTTGTATGCCCGGAGGCGGTGTTGTATGCCCGGAGGCGGTGTGGTATGCCCGGAGGCGGTGTTGTATGCCCGGAGGCGGTGTTGTATGCCCTGAGGCGGTCTGGTATGCCCGGAGGCGGTGTAGTATGCCCGGAGGCGGTGTTGTATGCCCGGAGGCGGTGTGGTATGCCCGGAGGCGGTGCAGTATGCCCGGAGGCGGTGTTGTATGCCCGGAGGCGGTGTGGTATGCCCGGAGGCGGTGTAGTATGCCCGGAGGCGGTGTTGTATGCCCGGAGGCGGTGTGGTATGCCCGGAGGCGGTGTAGTATGCCCGGAGGCGGTGTTGTATGCCCGGAGGCGGTGTGGTATGCCCGGAGGCGGTACAACACCGCCTCCGGGCATGATGATGATAATGATGATGATGATGATGATGATGATGATGATGATGATGATGATGATGATGATGATGATGATGATGATGATGATGATGATGATGATGATGATGATGATGATGATGATGATGATGATGATGATGATGATGATGATGATGATGATGATGATGATGATGATGATGTTGCTGATGATGATGTTGCTGATGATGATGTTGCTGATGATGATGTTGTTGATGATGTTGCTGATGATGTTGCTGATGATGTTGCTGATGATGTTGCTGATGATGTTGATGATGATGTTGATGATGATGTTGATGATGATGTTGATGATGATGTTGATGATGATGTTGCTGATGATGTTGCTGATGATGTTACTGATGATGTTGCTGATGATGTTGCTGATGATGTTGCTGGTGATGTTGCTGATGATGTTGCTGATGATGTTGCTGATGATGACGTGAGACGGTGTGGTATGCCCGGAGGCGGTGTTGTATGCCCGGAGGCGGTGTTGTATGCCCGGAGGCGGTGTGGTATGCCCGGAGGCGGTGTTGTATGCCCGGAGGCGGTGTTGTATGCCCGGAGGCGGTGTGGTATGCCCGGAGGCGGTGTTGTATGCCCGGAGGCGGTGTTGTATGCCCTGAGGCGGTCTGGTATGCCCGGAGGCGGTGTAGTATGCCCGGAGGCGGTGTTGTATGCCCGGAGGCGGTGTGGTATGCCCGGAGGCGGTGCAGTATGCCCGGAGGCGGTGTTGTATGCCCGGAGGGGGTGTTGTATGCCCGGAGGCGGTGTAGTATGCCCGGAGGCGGTGTTGTATGCCCGGAGGCGGTGTGGTATGCCCGGAAGCGGTGTAGTATGCCCGGAGGCGGTGTTGTATGCCCGGAGGCGGTGTGGTATGCCCGGAGGCGGTACAACACCGCCTCCGGGCATGATGATGATAATGATGATGATGATGATGATGATGATGATGATGATGATGATGATGATGATGATGATGATGATGATGATGATGATGATGATGATGATGATGATGATGATGATGATGATGATGATGATGATGATGATGATGATGTTGCTGATGATGATGTTGCTGATGATGATGTTGCTGATGATGATGTTGTTGATGATGTTGCTGATGATGTTGCTGATGATGTTGCTGATGATGTTGCTGATGATGTTGATGATGATGTTGATGATGATGTTGATGATGATGTTGATGATGATGTTGATGATGATGTTGCTGATGATGTTGCTGATGATGATGATGATGATGATGATGATGATGATGATGATGATGATGATGATGATGATGATGATGATGATGATGATGATGATGATGATGATGATGATGATGATGATGATGATGATGATGATGATGATGATGATGATGATGATGATGATGATGATGATGATGATGATGATGATGATGATGTTGCTGATGATGATGTTGCTGATGATGATGTTGCTGATGATGATGTTGTTGATGATGTTGCTGATGATGTTGCTGATGATGTTGCTGATGATGTTGCTGATGATGTTGATGATGATGTTGATGATGATGTTGATGATGATGTTGATGATGATGTTGATGATGATGTTGATGATGATGTTGATGATGATGTTGATGATGATGTTGATGATGATGTTGATGTTGATGATGATGTTAATGATGATGTTGATGATGATGTTGATGATGATGTTGCTGATGATGTTGCTGATGATGTTGCTGATGATGTTGCTGGTGATGTTGCTGATGATGTTGCTGATGATGTTGCTGATGATGTTGCTGATGATGACGTGAGACGGTGTGGTATGCCCGTTTGCGGTGTTGTATACCCGGAGGCGGTGTTGTATGCCCGGAGGCGGTGTGGTATGCCCGGAGGCGGTGTTGTATGCCCGGAGGCGGTGTTGTATGCCCGGAGGCGGTGTAGTATGCCCGGAGGCGGTGTAGTATGCCCGGAGGCGGTGTTGTATGCCCGGAGGCGGTGTGGTATGCCCGGAGGCGGTGTAGTATGCCCGGAGGCGGTGTTGTATGCCCGGAGGCGGTGTGGTATGCCCGGAGGCGGTACAACACCGCCTCCGGGCATGATAATGATAATGATGATGATGATGATGATGATGATGATGATGATGATGATGATGATGATGATGATGATGATGATGATGATGATGATGATGATGATGATGATGATGATGATGATGATGATGATGATGATGATGATGATGATGATGATGATGATGATGATGATGATGATGATGATGATGATGATGATGATGATGATGATGATGATGATGATGTTGCTGATGATGATGTTGCTGATGATGATGTTGCTGATGATGATGTTGTTGATGATGTTGCTGATGATGTTGCTGATGATGTTGCTGATGATGTTGCTGATGATGTTGATGATGATGTTGATGATGATGTTGATGATGATGTTGATGATGATGTTGCTGATGATGTTGCTGATGATGTTGCTGATGATGTTGCTGATGATGTTGCTGATGATGTTGCTGGTGATGTTGCTGATGATGTTGCTGATGATGTTGCTGATGATGACGTGAGACGGTGTGGTATGCCCGGAGGCGGTGTTGTATGCCCGGAGGCGGTGTTGTATGCCCGGAGGCGGTGTGGTATGCCCGGAGGCGGTGTTGTATGCCCGGAGGCGGTGTTGTATGCCCTGAGGCGGTCTGGTATGCCCGGAGGCGGTGTAGTATGCCCGGAGGCGGTGTTGTATGCCCGGAGGCGGTGTGGTATGCCCGGAGGCGGTGCAGTATGCCCGGAGGCGGTGTTGTATGCCCGGAGGCGGTGTTGTATGCCCGGATGCGGTGTAGTATGCCCGGAGGCGGTGTTGTATGCCCGGAGGCGGTGTGGTATGCCCGGAAGCGGTGTAGTATGCCCGGAGGCGGTGTTGTATGCCCGGAGGCGGTGTGGTATGCCCGGAGGCGGTACAACACCGCCTCCAGGCATGATGATGATAATGATGATGATGATGATGATGATGATGATGATGATGATGATGATGATGATGATGATGATGATGATGATGATGATGATGATGATGATGATGATGATGATGATGATGATGAT
>JAXIVJ010003048.1:65000-70000 GCA_036785665.1 Chirona hameri
TGATGATGTTGCTGATGATGTTGCTGATGATGTTGCTGATGATGTTGCTGGTGATGTTGCTGATGATGTTGCTGATGATGTTGCTGATGATGTTGCTGATGATGACGTGAGACGGTGTGGTATGCCCGTTTGCGGTGTTGTATACCCGGAGGCGGTGTTGTATGCCCGGAGGCGGTGTGGTATGCCCGGAGGCGGTGTTGTATGCCCGGAGGCGGTGTTGTATGCCCGGAGGCGGTGTAGTATGCCCGGAGGCGGTGTAGTATGCCCGGAGGCGGTGTTGTATGCCCGGAGGCGGTGTGGTATGCCCGGAGGCGGTGTAGTATGCCCGGAGGCGGTGTTGTATGCCCGGAGGCGGTGTGGTATGCCCGGAGGCGGTACAACACCGCATCCGGGCATGATAATGATAATGATGATGATGATGATGATGATGATGATGATGATGATGATGATGATGATGATGATGATGATGATGATGATGATGATGATGATGATGATGATGATGATGATGATGATGATGATGATGATGATGATGATGATGATGATGATGATGATGATGATGATGATGATGATGATGATGATGATGATGATGATGATGTTGCTGATGATGATGTTGCTGATGATGATGTTGCTGATGATGATGTTGTTGATGATGTTGCTGATGATGTTGCTGATGATGTTGCTGATGATGTTGCTGATGATGTTGATGATGATGTTGATGATGATGTTGATGATGATGTTGATGATGATGTTGCTGATGATGTTGCTGATGATGTTGCTGATGATGTTGCTGATGATGTTGCTGATGATGTTGCTGATGATGTTGCTGGTGATGTTGCTGATGATGTTGCTGATGATGTTGCTGATGATGACGTGAGACGGTGTGGTATGCCCGGAGGCGGTGTTGTATGCCCGGAGGCGGTGTTGTATGCCCGGAGGCGGTGTGGTATGCCCGGAGGCGGTGTTGTATGCCCGGAGGCGGTGTTGTATGCCCTGAGGCGGTCTGGTATGCCCGGAGGCGGTGTAGTATGCCCGGAGGCGGTGTTGTATGCCCGGAGGCGGTGTGGTATGCCCGGAGGCGGTGCAGTATGCCCGGAGGCGGTGTTGTATGCCCGGAGGCGGTGTTGTATGCCCGGATGCGGTGTAGTATGCCCGGAGGCGGTGTTGTATGCCCGGAGGCGGTGTGGTATGCCCGGAAGCGGTGTAGTATGCCCGGAGGCGGTGTTGTATGCCCGGAGGCGGTGTGGTATGCCCGGAGGCGGTACAACACCGCCTCCAGGCATGATGATGATAATGATGATGATGATGATGATGATGATGATGATGATGATGATGATGATGATGATGATGATGATGATGATGATGATGATGATGATGATGATGATGATGATGATGATGATGATGATGATGATGATGATGATGATGATGATGATGATGATGATGATGATGATGATGATGATGATGATGATGATGATGATGATGTTGCTGATGATGATGTTGCTGATGATGATGTTGCTGATGATGATGTTGTTGATGATGTTGCTGATGATGTTGCTGATGATGTTGCTGATGATGTTGCTGATGATGTTGATGATGATGTTGATGATGATGTTGATGATGATGTTGATGATGATGTTGATGATGATGTTGCTGATGATGTTGCTGATGATGTTGCTGATGATGTTGCTGATGATGATGATGATGATGATGATGATGATGATGATGATGATGATGATGATGATGATGATGATGATGATGATGATGATGATGATGATGATGATGATGATGATGATGATGATGATGATGATGATGATGATGATGATGATGATGATGATGATGATGATGATGATGATGATGATGATGTTGCTGATGATGATGTTGCTGATGATGATGTTGCTGATGATGATGTTGTTGATGATGTTGCTGATGATGTTGCTGATGATGTTGCTGATGATGTTGCTGATGATGTTGATGATGATGTTGATGATGATGTTGATGATGATGTTGATGATGATGTTGATGATGATGTTGATGATGATGTTGATGATGATGTTGATGATGATGTTGATGATGATGTTGATGTTGATGATGATGTTAATGATGATGTTGATGATGATGTTGATGATGATGTTGCTGATGATGTTGCTGATGATGTTGCTGATGATGTTGCTGGTGATGTTGCTGATGATGTTGCTGATGATGTTGCTGATGATGTTGCTGATGATGACGTGAGACGGTGTGGTATGCCCGTTTGCGGTGTTGTATACCCGGAGGCGGTGTTGTATGCCCGGAGGCGGTGTGGTATGCCCGGAGGCGGTGTTGTATGCCCGGAGGCGGTGTTGTATGCCCGGAGGCGGTGTAGTATGCCCGGAGGCGGTGTAGTATGCCCGGAGGCGGTGTTGTATGCCCGGAGGCGGTGTGGTATGCCCGGAGGCGGTGTAGTATGCCCGGAGGCGGTGTTGTATGCCCGGAGGCGGTGTGGTATGCCCGGAGGCGGTACAACACCGCCTCCGGGCATGATAATGATAATGATGATGATGATGATGATGATGATGATGATGATGATGATGATGATGATGATGATGATGATGATGATGATGATGATGATGATGATGATGATGATGATGATGATGATGATGATGATGATGATGATGATGATGATGATGATGATGATGATGATGATGATGATGATGATGATGATGATGATGATGATGATGTTGCTGATGATGATGTTGCTGATGATGATGTTGCTGATGATGATGTTGTTGATGATGTTGCTGATGATGTTGCTGATGATGTTGCTGATGATGTTGCTGATGATGTTGATGATGATGTTGATGATGATGTTGATGATGATGTTGATGATGATGTTGCTGATGATGTTGCTGATGATGTTGCTGATGATGTTGCTGATGATGTTGCTGATGATGTTGCTGGTGATGTTGCTGATGATGTTGCTGATGATGTTGCTGATGATGACGTGAGACGGTGTGGTATGCCCGGAGGCGGTGTTGTATGCCCGGAGGCGGTGTTGTATGCCCGGAGGCGGTGTGGTATGCCCGGAGGCGGTGTTGTATGCCCGGAGGCGGTGTTGTATGCCCTGAGGCGGTCTGGTATGCCCGGAGGCGGTGTAGTATGCCCGGAGGCGGTGTTGTATGCCCGGAGGCGGTGTGGTATGCCCGGAGGCGGTGCAGTATGCCCGGAGGCGGTGTTGTATGCCCGGAGGCGGTGTTGTATGCCCGGATGCGGTGTAGTATGCCCGGAGGCGGTGTTGTATGCCGGGAGGCGGTGTGGTATGCCCGGAAGCGGTGTAGTATGCCCGGAGGCGGTGTTGTATGCCCGGAGGCGGTGTGGTATGCCCGGAGGCGGTACAACACCGCCTCCAGGCATGATGATGATAATGATGATGATGATGATGATGATGATGATGATGATGATGATGATGATGATGATGATGATGATGATGATGATGATGATGATGATGATGATGATGATGATGATGATGATGATGATGATGATGATGATGATGATGATGATGATGATGATGATGATGATGATGATGATGATGATGATGATGATGATGATGTTGCTGATGATGATGTTGCTGATGATGATGTTGCTGATGATGATGTTGTTGATGATGTTGCTGATGATGTTGCTGATGATGTTGCTGATGATGTTGCTGATGATGTTGATGATGATGTTGATGATGATGTTGATGATGATGTTGATGATGATGTTGATGATGATGTTGCTGATGATGTTGCTGATGATGTTGCTGATGATGTTGCTGATGATGTTGCTGATGATGTTGCTGGTGATGTTGCTGATGATGTTGCTGATGATGTTGCTGATGATGACGTGAGACGGTGTGGTATGCCCGGAGGCGGTGTTGTATGCCCGGAGGCGGTGTTGTATGCCCGGAGGCGGTGTGGTATGCCCGGAGGCGTTGTATGCCCGGAGGCGGTGTTGTATGCCCTGAGGCGGTCTGGTATGCCCGGAGGCGGTGTAGTATGCCCGGAGGCGGTGTTGTATGCCCGGAGGCGGTGTGGTATGCCCGGAGACGGTGCAGTATGCCCGGAGGCGGTGTTGTATGCCCGGAGGGGGTGTTGTATGCCCGGAGGCGGTGTAGTATGCCCGGAGGCGGTGTTGTATGCCCGGAGGCGGTGTGGTATGCCCGGAAGCGGTGTAGTATGCCCGGAGGCGGTGTTGTATGCCCGGAGGCGGTGTGGTATGCCCGGAGGCGGTACAACACCGCCTCCGGGCATGATGATGATAATGATGATGATGATGATGATGATGATGATGATGATGATGATGATGATGATGATGATGATGATGATGATGATGATGATGATGATGATGATGATGATGATGATGATGATGATGATGATGATGATGATGATGATGATGATGATGATGATGATGATGATGATGATGATGATGATGATGATGTTGCTGATGATGATGTTGCTGATGATGATGTTGCTGATGATGATGTTGTTGATGATGTTGCTGATGATGTTGCTGATGATGTTGCTGATGATGTTGCTGATGATGTTGATGATGATGTTGATGATGATGTTGATGATGATGTTGATGATGATGTTGCTGATGATGTTGCTGATGATGTTGCTGATGATGTTGCTGATGATGTTGCTGATGATGTTCCTGGTGATGTTGCTGATGATGTTGCTGATGACGTTGCTGATGATGACGTGAGACGGTGTGGTATGCCCGGAGGCGGTGTGGTATGCCCGGAGGCGGTGTTGTATGCCCGGAGGCGGTGTTGTATGCCCTGAGGCGGTCTGGTATGCCCGGAGGCGGTGTAGTATGCCCGGAGGCGGTGTTGTATGCCCGGAGGCGGTGTGGTATGCCCGGAGGCGGTGCAGTATGCCCGGAGGCGGTGTTGTATGCCCGGAGGTTGTGTGGTATGCCCGGAGGCGGTGTAGTATGCCCGGAGGCGGTGTTGTATGCCCGGAGGCGGTGTGGTATGCCCGGAA
>JAXIVJ010003048.1:72500-85000 GCA_036785665.1 Chirona hameri
TGCTGATGATGTTGCTGATGATGTTGCTGATGATGTTGATGATGATGTTGATGATGATGTTGATGATGATGTTGATGATGATGTTGATGATGATGTTGATGATGATGTTGATGATGATGTTGATGATGATGTTGATGATGATGTTGATGTTGATGATGATGTTAATGATGATGTTGATGATGATGTTGATGATGATGTTGCTGATGATGTTGCTGATGATGTTGCTGATGATGTTGCTGGTGATGTTGCTGATGATGTTGCTGATGATGTTGCTGATGATGTTGCTGATGATGACGTGAGACGGTGTGGTATGCCCGTTTGCGGTGTTGTATACCCGGAGGCGGTGTTGTATGCCCGGAGGCGGTGTGGTATGCCCGGAGGCGGTGTTGTATGCCCGGAGGCGGTGTTGTATGCCCGGAGGCGGTGTAGTATGCCCGGAGGCGGTGTAGTATGCCCGGAGGCGGTGTTGTATGCCCGGAGGCGGTGTGGTATGCCCGGAGGCGGTGTAGTATGCCCGGAGGCGGTGTTGTATGCCCGGAGGCGGTGTGGTATGCCCGGAGGCGGTACAACACCGCCTCCGGGCATGATAATGATAATGATGATGATGATGATGATGATGATGATGATGATGATGATGATGATGATGATGATGATGATGATGATGATGATGATGATGATGATGATGATGATGATGATGATGATGATGATGATGATGATGATGATGATGATGATGATGATGATGATGATGATGATGATGATGATGATGATGATGATGATGATGATGATGTTGCTGATGATGATGTTGCTGATGATGATGTTGCTGATGATGATGTTGTTGATGATGTTGCTGATGATGTTGCTGATGATGTTGCTGATGATGTTGCTGATGATGTTGATGATGATGTTGATGATGATGTTGATGATGATGTTGATGATGATGTTGCTGATGATGTTGCTGATGATGTTGCTGATGATGTTGCTGATGATGTTGCTGATGATGTTGCTGGTGATGTTGCTGATGATGTTGCTGATGATGTTGCTGATGATGACGTGAGACGGTGTGGTATGCCCGGAGGCGGTGTTGTATGCCCGGAGGCGGTGTTGTATGCCCGGAGGCGGTGTGGTATGCCCGGAGGCGGTGTTGTATGCCCGGAGGCGGTGTTGTATGCCCTGAGGCGGTCTGGTATGCCCGGAGGCGGTGTAGTATGCCCGGAGGCGGTGTTGTATGCCCGGAGGCGGTGTGGTATGCCCGGAGGCGGTGCAGTATGCCCGGAGGCGGTGTTGTATGCCCGGAGGCGGTGTTGTATGCCCGGATGCGGTGTAGTATGCCCGGAGGCGGTGTTGTATGCCGGGAGGCGGTGTGGTATGCCCGGAAGCGGTGTAGTATGCCCGGAGGCGGTGTTGTATGCCCGGAGGCGGTGTGGTATGCCCGGAGGCGGTACAACACCGCCTCCAGGCATGATGATGATAATGATGATGATGATGATGATGATGATGATGATGATGATGATGATGATGATGATGATGATGATGATGATGATGATGATGATGATGATGATGATGATGATGATGATGATGATGATGATGATGATGATGATGATGATGATGATGATGATGATGATGATGATGATGATGATGATGATGATGATGATGTTGCTGATGATGATGTTGCTGATGATGATGTTGCTGATGATGATGTTGTTGATGATGTTGCTGATGATGTTGCTGATGATGTTGCTGATGATGTTGCTGATGATGTTGATGATGATGTTGATGATGATGTTGATGATGATGTTGATGATGATGTTGATGATGATGTTGCTGATGATGTTGCTGATGATGTTGCTGATGATGTTGCTGATGATGTTGCTGATGATGTTGCTGGTGATGTTGCTGATGATGTTGCTGATGATGTTGCTGATGATGACGTGAGACGGTGTGGTATGCCCGGAGGCGGTGTTGTATGCCCGGAGGCGGTGTTGTATGCCCGGAGGCGGTGTGGTATGCCCGGAGGCGGTGTTGTATGCCCGGAGGCGGTGTTGTATGCCCTGAGGCGGTCTGGTATGCCCGGAGGCGGTGTAGTATGCCCGGAGGCGGTGTTGTATGCCCGGAGGCGGTGTGGTATGCCCGGAGACGGTGCAGTATGCCCGGAGGCGGTGTTGTATGCCCGGAGGGGGTGTTGTATGCCCGGAGGCGGTGTAGTATGCCCGGAGGCGGTGTTGTATGCCCGGAGGCGGTGTGGTATGCCCGGAAGCGGTGTAGTATGCCCGGAGGCGGTGTTGTATGCCCGGAGGCGGTGTGGTATGCCCGGAGGCGGTACAACACCGCCTCCGGGCATGATGATGATAATGATGATGATGATGATGATGATGATGATGATGATGATGATGATGATGATGATGATGATGATGATGATGATGATGATGATGATGATGATGATGATGATGATGATGATGATGATGATGATGATGATGATGATGATGATGATGATGATGATGATGATGATGATGATGATGATGATGATGTTGCTGATGATGATGTTGCTGATGATGATGTTGCTGATGATGATGTTGTTGATGATGTTGCTGATGATGTTGCTGATGATGTTGCTGATGATGTTGCTGATGATGTTGATGATGATGTTGATGATGATGTTGATGATGATGTTGATGATGATGTTGCTGATGATGTTGCTGATGATGTTGCTGATGATGTTGCTGATGATGTTGCTGATGATGTTCCTGGTGATGTTGCTGATGATGTTGCTGATGACGTTGCTGATGATGACGTGAGACGGTGTGGTATGCCCGGAGGCGGTGTGGTATGCCCGGAGGCGGTGTTGTATGCCCGGAGGCGGTGTTGTATGCCCTGAGGCGGTCTGGTATGCCCGGAGGCGGTGTAGTATGCCCGGAGGCGGTGTTGTATGCCCGGAGGCGGTGTGGTATGCCCGGAGGCGGTGCAGTATGCCCGGAGGCGGTGTTGTATGCCCGGAGGTTGTGTGGTATGCCCGGAGGCGGTGTAGTATGCCCGGAGGCGGTGTTGTATGCCCGGAGGCGGTGTGGTATGCCCGGAAGCGGTGTAGTATGCCCGGAGGCGGTGTTGTATGCCCGGAGGCGGTGTGGTATGCCCGGAGGCGGTACAACACCGCCTCCAGGCATGATGATGATAATGATGATGATGATGATGATGATGATGATGATGATGATGATGATGATGATGATGATGATGATGATGATGATGATGATGATGATGATGATGATGATAATGATGATGATGATGATGATGATGATGATGATGATGATGATGATGATGATGATGATGATGATGATGTTGCTGATGATGATGTTGCTGATGATGATGTTGCTGATGATGATGTTCTTGATGATGTTGCTGATGATGTTGCTGATGATGTTGCTGATGATGTTGCTGATGATGTTGATGATGATGTTGATGATGATGTTGATGATGATGTTGATGATGATGTTGATGATGATGTTGCTGATGATGTTGCTGATGATGTTGCTGATGATGTTGCTGATGATGTTGCTGATGATGTTGCTGGTGATGTTGCTGATGATGTTGCTGATGATGTTGCTGATGATGACGTGAGACGGTGTGGTATGCCCGGAGGCGGTGTTGTATGCCTGGAGGCGGTGTTGTATGCCCGGAGGCGGTGTGGTATGCCCGGAGGCGGTGTTGTATGCCCGGAGGCGGTGTTGTATGCCCGGAGGCGGTGTGGTATGCCCGGAGGCGGTGTTGTATGCCCGGAGGCGGTGTTGTATGCCCTGAGGCGGTCTGGTATGCCCGGAGGCGGTGTAGTATGCCCGGAGGGGGTGTTGTATGCCCGGAGGCGGTGTGGTATGCCCGGAGGCGGTGCAGTATGCCCGGAGGCGGTGTTGTATGCCCGGAGGCGGTGTGGTATGCCCGGAGGCGGTGTAGTATGCCCGGAGGCGGTGTTGTATGCCCGGAGGCGGTGTGGTATGCCCGGAGGCGGTGTAGTATGCCCGGAGGCGGTGTTGTATGCCCGGAGGCGGTGTGGTATGCCCGGAGGCGGTACAACACCGCCTCCGGGCATGATGATGATAATGATGATGATGATGATGATGATGATGATGATGATGATGATGATGATGATGATGATGATGATGATGATGATGATGATGATGATGATGATGATGATGATGATGATGATGATGATGATGATGATGATGATGATGATGATGATGATGATGTTGCTGATGATGATGTTGCTGATGATGATGTTGCTGATGATGATGTTGTTGATGATGTTGCTGATGATGTTGCTGATGATGTTGCTGATGATGTTGCTGATGATGTTGATGATGATGTTGATGATGATGTTGATGATGATGTTGATGATGATGTTGATGATGATGTTGCTGATGATGTTGCTGATGATGTTGCTGATGATGTTGCTGATGATGTTGCTGATGATGATGCTGGTGATGTTGCTGATGATGTTGCTGATTATGTTGCTGATGATGACGTGAGACGGTGTGGTATGCCCGGAGGCGGTGTTGTATGCCCGGAGGCGGTGTTGTATGCCCGGAGGCGGTGTGGTATGCCCGGAGGCGGTGTTGTATGCCCGGAGGCGGTGTTGTATGCCCTGAGGCGGTCTGGTATGCCCGGAGGCGGTGTAGTATGCCCGGAGGCGGTGTTGTATGCCCGGAGGCGGTGTGGTATGCCCGGAGGCGGTGCAGTATGCCCGGAGGCGGTGTTGTATGCCCGGAGGCGGTGTGGTATGCCCGGAGGCGGTGTAGTATGCCCGGAGGCGGTGTTGTATGCCCGGAGGCGGTGTGGTATGCCCGGAGGCGGTGTAGTATGCCCGGAGGCGGTGTTGTATGCCCGGAGGCGGTGTGGTATGCCCGGAGGCGGTACAACACCGCCTCCGGGCATGATGATGATAATGATGATGATGATGATGATGATGATGATGATGATGATGATGATGATGATGATGATGATGATGATGATGATGATGATGATGATGATGATGATGATGATGATGATGATGATGATGATGATGATGATGATGATGATGATGATGATGATGATGATGATGTTGCTGATGATGATGTTGCTGATGATGATGTTGCTGATGATGATGTTGTTGATGATGTTGCTGATGATGTTGCTGATGATGTTGCTGATGATGTTGCTGATGATGTTGATGATGATGTTGATGATGATGTTGATGATGATGTTGATGATGATGTTGATGATGATGTTGCTGATGATGTTGCTGATGATGTTACTGATGATGTTGCTGATGATGTTGCTGATGATGTTGCTGGTGATGTTGCTGATGATGTTGCTGATGATGTTGCTGATGATGACGTGAGACGGTGTGGTATGCCCGGAGGCGGTGTTGTATGCCCGGAGGCGGTGTTGTATGCCCGGAGGCGGTGTGGTATGCCCGGAGGCGGTGTTGTATGCCCGGAGGCGGTGTTGTATGCCCGGAGGCGGTGTGGTATGCCCGGAGGCGGTGTTGTATGCCCGGAGGCGGTGTTGTATGCCCTGAGGCGGTCTGGTATGCCCGGAGGCGGTGTAGTATGCCCGGAGGCGGTGTTGTATGCCCGGAGGCGGTGTGGTATGCCCGGAGGCGGTGCAGTATGCCCGGAGGCGGTGTTGTATGCCCGGAGGGGGTGTTGTATGCCCGGAGGCGGTGTAGTATGCCCGGAGGCGGTGTTGTATGCCCGGAGGCGGTGTGGTATGCCCGGAAGCGGTGTAGTATGCCCGGAGGCGGTGTTGTATGCCCGGAGGCGGTGTGGTATGCCCGGAGGCGGTACAACACCGCCTCCGGGCATGATGATGATAATGATGATGATGATGATGATGATGATGATGATGATGATGATGATGATGATGATGATGATGATGATGATGATGATGATGATGATGATGATGATGATGATGATGATGATGATGATGATGATGATGATGATGTTGCTGATGATGATGTTGCTGATGATGATGTTGCTGATGATGATGTTGTTGATGATGTTGCTGATGATGTTGCTGATGATGTTGCTGATGATGTTGCTGATGATGTTGATGATGATGTTGATGATGATGTTGATGATGATGTTGATGATGATGTTGATGATGATGTTGCTGATGATGTTGCTGATGATGATGATGATGATGATGATGATGATGATGATGATGATGATGATGATGATGATGATGATGATGATGATGATGATGATGATGATGATGATGATGATGATGATGATGATGATGATGATGATGATGATGATGATGATGATGATGATGATGATGATGATGATGATGATGTTGCTGATGATGATGTTGCTGATGATGATGTTGCTGATGATGATGTTGTTGATGATGTTGCTGATGATGTTGCTGATGATGTTGCTGATGATGTTGCTGATGATGTTGATGATGATGTTGATGATGATGTTGATGATGATGTTGATGATGATGTTGATGATGATGTTGATGATGATGTTGATGATGATGTTGATGATGATGTTGATGATGATGTTGATGTTGATGATGATGTTAATGATGATGTTGATGATGATGTTGATGATGATGTTGCTGATGATGTTGCTGATGATGTTGCTGATGATGTTGCTGGTGATGTTGCTGATGATGTTGCTGATGATGTTGCTGATGATGTTGCTGATGATGACGTGAGACGGTGTGGTATGCCCGTTTGCGGTGTTGTATACCCGGAGGCGGTGTTGTATGCCCGGAGGCGGTGTGGTATGCCCGGAGGCGGTGTTGTATGCCCGGAGGCGGTGTTGTATGCCCGGAGGCGGTGTAGTATGCCCGGAGGCGGTGTAGTATGCCCGGAGGCGGTGTTGTATGCCCGGAGGCGGTGTGGTATGCCCGGAGGCGGTGTAGTATGCCCGGAGGCGGTGTTGTATGCCCGGAGGCGGTGTGGTATGCCCGGAGGCGGTACAACACCGCCTCCGGGCATGATAATGATAATGATGATGATGATGATGATGATGATGATGATGATGATGATGATGATGATGATGATGATGATGATGATGATGATGATGATGATGATGATGATGATGATGATGATGATGATGATGATGATGATGATGATGATGATGATGATGATGATGATGATGATGATGATGATGATGATGATGATGATGATGATGATGATGATGTTGCTGATGATCATGTTGCTGATGATGATGTTGCTGATGATGATGTTGTTGATGATGTTGCTGATGATGTTGCTGATGATGTTGCTGATGATGTTGCTGATGATGTTGATGATGATGTTGATGATGATGTTGATGATGATGTTGATGATGATGTTGCTGATGATGTTGCTGATGATGTTGCTGATGATGTTGCTGATGATGTTGCTGATGATGTTGCTGATGATGTTGCTGGTGATGTTGCTGATGATGTTGCTGATGATGTTGCTGATGATGACGTGAGACGGTGTGGTATGCCCGGAGGCGGTGTTGTATGCCCGGAGGCGGTGTTGTATGCCCGGAGGCGGTGTGGTATGCCCGGAGGCGGTGTTGTATGCCCGGAGGCGGTGTTGTATGCCCTGAGGCGGTCTGGTATGCCCGGAGGCGGTGTAGTATGCCCGGAGGCGGTGTTGTATGCCCGGAGGCGGTGTGGTATGCCCGGAGGCGGTGCAGTATGCCCGGAGGCGGTGTTGTATGCCCGGAGGCGGTGTTGTATGCCCGGATGCGGTGTAGTATGCCCGGAGGCGGTGTTGTATGCCCGGAGGCGGTGTGGTATGCCCGGAAGCGGTGTAGTATGCCCGGAGGCGGTGTTGTATGCCCGGAGGCGGTGTGGTATGCCCGGAGGCGGTACAACACCGCCTCCAGGCATGATGATGATAATGATGATGATGATGATGATGATGATGATGATGATGATGATGATGATGATGATGATGATGATGATGATGATGATGATGATGATGATGATGATGATGATGATGATGATGATGATGATGATGATGATGATGATGATGATGATGATGATGATGATGATGATGATGATGATGATGATGATGATGATGATGTTGCTGATGATGATGTTGCTGATGATGATGTTGCTGATGATGATGTTGTTGATGATGTTGCTGATGATGTTGCTGATGATGTTGCTGATGATGTTGCTGATGATGTTGATGATGATGTTGATGATGATGTTGATGATGATGTTGATGATGATGTTGATGATGATGTTGCTGATGATGTTGCTGATGATGTTGCTGATGATGTTGCTGATGATGTTGCTGATGATGTTGCTGGTGATGTTGCTGATGATGTTGCTGATGATGTTGCTGATGATGACGTGAGACGGTGTGGTATGCCCGGAGGCGGTGTTGTATGCCCGGAGGCGGTGTTGTATGCCCGGAGGCGGTGTGGTATGCCCGGAGGCGGTGTTGTATGCCCGGAGGCGGTGTTGTATGCCCTGAGGCGGTCTGGTATGCCCGGAGGCGGTATAGTATGCCCGGAGGCGGTGTTGTATGCCCGGAGGCGGTGTGGTATGCCCGGAGACGGTGCAGTATGCCCGGAGGCGGTGTTGTATGCCCGGAGGGGGTGTTGTATGCCCGGAGGCGGTGTAGTATGCCCGGAGGCGGTGTTGTATGCCCGGAGGCGGTGTGGTATGCCCGGAAGCGGTGTAGTATGCCCGGAGGCGGTGTTGTATGCCCGGAGGCGGTGTGGTATGCCCGGAGGCGGTACAACACCGCCTCCGGGCATGATGATGATAATGATGATGATGATGATGATGATGATGATGATGATGATGATGATGATGATGATGATGATGATGATGATGATGATGATGATGATGATGATGATGATGATGATGATGATGATGATGATGATGATGATGATGATGATGATGATGATGATGATGATGATGATGATGATGATGATGATGATGTTGCTGATGATGATGTTGCTGATGATGATGTTGCTGATGATGATGTTGTTGATGATGTTGCTGATGATGTTGCTGATGATGTTGCTGATGATGTTGCTGATGATGTTGATGATGATGTTGATGATGATGTTGATGATGATGTTGATGATGATGTTGCTGATGATGTTGCTGATGATGTTGCTGATGATGTTGCTGATGATGTTGCTGATGATGTTCCTGGTGATGTTGCTGATGATGTTGCTGATGACGTTGCTGATGATGACGTGAGACGGTGTGGTATGCCCGGAGGCGGTGTGGTATGCCCGGAGGCGGTGTTGTATGCCCGGAGGCGGTGTTGTATGCCCTGAGGCGGTCTGGTATGCCCGGAGGCGGTGTAGTATGCCCGGAGGCGGTGTTGTATGCCCGGAGGCGGTGTGGTATGCCCGGAGGCGGTGCAGTATGCCCGGAGGCGGTGTTGTATGCCCGGAGGTTGTGTGGTATGCCCGGAGGCGGTGTAGTATGCCCGGAGGCGGTGTTGTATGCCCGGAGGCGGTGTGGTATGCCCGGAAGCGGTGTAGTATGCCCGGAGGCGGTGTTGTATGCCCGGAGGCGGTGTGGTATGCCCGGAGGCGGTACAACACCGCCTCCAGGCATGATGATGATAATGATGATGATGATGATGATGATGATGATGATGATGATGATGATGATGATGATGATGATGATGATGATGATGATGATGATGATGATGATGATGATGATGATAATGATGATGATGATGATGATGATGATGATGATGATGATGATGATGATGATGATGATGATGATGATGTTGCTGATGATGATGTTGCTGATGATGATGTTGCTGATGATGATGTTCTTGATGATGTTGCTGATGATGTTGCTGATGATGTTGCTGATGATGTTGCTGATGATGTTGATGATGATGTTGATGATGATGTTGATGATGATGTTGATGATGATGTTGATGATGATGTTGCTGATGATGTTGCTGATGATGTTGCTGATGATGTTGCTGATGATGTTGCTGATGATGTTGCTGGTGATGTTGCTGATGATGTTGCTGATGATGTTGCTGATGATGACGTGAGACGGTGTGGTATGCCCGGAGGCGGTGTTGTATGCCTGGAGGCGGTGTTGTATGCCCGGAGGCGGTGTGGTATGCCCGGAGGCGGTGTTGTATGCCCGGAGGCGGTGTTGTATGCCCGGAGGCGGTGTGGTATGCCCGGAGGCAGTGTTGTATGCCCGGAGGCGGTGTTGTATGCCCTGAGGCGGTCTGGTATGCCCGGAGGCGGTGTAGTATGCCCGGAGGGGGTGTTGTATGCCCGGAGGCGGTGTGGTATGCCCGGAGGCGGTGCAGTATGCCCGGAGGCGGTGTTGTATGCCCGGAGGCGGTGTGGTATGCCCGGAGGCGGTGTAGTATGCCCGGAGGCGGTGTTGTATGCCCGGAGGCGGTGTGGTATGCCCGGAGGCGGTGTAGTATGCCCGGAGGCGGTGTTGTATGCCCGGAGGCGGTGTGGTATGCCCGGAGGCGGTACAACACCGCCTCCGGGCATGATGATGATAATGATGATGATGATGATGATGATGATGATGATGATGATGATGATGATGATGATGATGATGATGATGATGATGATGATGATGATGATGATGATGATGATGATGATGATGATGATGATGATGATGATGATGATGATGATGATGATGATGATGATGATGATGATGATGTTGCTGATGATGATGTTGCTGATGATGATGTTGCTGATGATGATGTTGTTGATGATGTTGCTGATGATGTTGCTGATGATGTTGCTGATGATGTTGCTGATGATGTTGATGATGATGTTGATGATGATGTTGATGATGATGTTGATGATGATGTTGATGATGATGTTGCTGATGATGTTGCTGATGATGTTGCTGATGATGTTGCTGATGATGTTGCTGATGATGATGCTGGTGATGTTGCTGATGATGTTGCTGATGATGTTGCTGATGATGACGTGAGACGGTGTGGTATGCCCGGAGGCGGTGTTGTATGCCCGGAGGCGGTGTTGTATGCCCGGAGGCGGTGTGGTATGCCCGGAGGCGGTGTTGTATGCCCGGAGGCGGTGTTGTATGCCCTGAGGCGGTCTGGTATGCCCGGAGGCGGTGTAGTATGCCCGGAGGCGGTGTTGTATGCCCGGAGGCGGTGTGGTATGCCCGGAGGCGGTGCAGTATGCCCGGAGGCGGTGTTGTATGCCCGGAGGCGGTGTGGTATGCCCGGAGGCGGTGTAGTATGCCCGGAGGCGGTGTTGTATGCCCGGAGGCGGTGTGGTATGCCCGGAGGCGGTGTAGTATGCCCGGAGGCGGTGTTGTATGCCCGGAGGCGGTGTGGTATGCCCGGAGGCGGTACAACACCGCCTCCGGGCATGATGATGATAATGATGATGATGATGATGATGATGATGATGATGATGATGATGATGATGATGATGATGATGATGATGATGATGATGATGATGATGATGATGATGATGATGATGATGATGATGATGATGATGATGATGATGATGATGATGATGATGATGATGATGATGTTGCTGATGATGATGTTGCTGATGATGATGTTGCTGATGATGATGTTGTTGATGATGTTGCTGATGATGTTGCTGATGATGTTGCTGATGATGTTGCTGATGATGTTGATGATGATGTTGATGATGATGTTGATGATGATGTTGATGATGATGTTGATGATGATGTTGCTGATGATGTTGCTGATGATGTTACTGATGATGTTGCTGATGATGTTGCTGATGATGTTGCTGGTGATGTTGCTGATGATGTTGCTGATGATGTTGCTGATGATGACGTGAGACGGTGTGGTATGCCCGGAGGCGGTGTTGTATGCCCGGAGGCGGTGTTGTATGCCCGGAGGCGGTGTGGTATGCCCGGAGGCGGTGTTGTATGCCCGGAGGCGGTGTTGTATGCCCGGAGGCGGTGTGGTATGCCCGGAGGCGGTGTTGTATGCCCGGAGGCGGTGTTGTATGCCCTGAGGCGGTCTGGTATGCCCGGAGGCGGTGTAGTATGCCCGGAGGCGGTGTTGTATGCCCGGAGGCGGTGTGGTATGCCCGGAGGCGGTGCAGTATGCCCGGAGGCGGTGTTGTATGCCCGGAGGGGGTGTTGTATGCCCGGAGGCGGTGTAGTATGCCCGGAGGCGGTGTTGTATGCCCGGAGGCGGTGTGGTATGCCCGGAAGCGGTGTAGTATGCCCGGAGGCGGTGTTGTATGCCCGGAGGCGGTGTGGTATGCCCGGAGGCGGTACAACACCGCCTCCGGGCATGATGATGATAATGATGATGATGATGATGATGATGATGATGATGATGATGATGATGATGATGATGATGATGATGATGATGATGATGATGATGATGATGATGATGATGATGATGATGATGATGATGATGATGATGATGATGATGTTGCTGATGATGATGTTGCTGATGATGATGTTGCTGATGATGATGTTGTTGATGATGTTGCTGATGATGTTGCTGATGATGTTGCTGATGATGTTGCTGA
>JAXIVJ010003049.1:0-95000 GCA_036785665.1 Chirona hameri
CACCAATGGGCTTCGACTTCCAATTTCCACCGTGGTTTCAGTGAGCGGTTCCATGCCCCTTTTGTATACCCAGTGTAACGCTACGCCGAGGTCTATCTCCCACTGGAACTAACACATTCATACATCCTTTTACTCAGACCCTCCCCATGCATTCACTCAATCAGCAATCTCTTTCATACTAATCAGTAAACTGTCAGGATGGACTCCCGACCCTCCCCTTTTTCCTATGTCCCCCCAGTAGTGCCTAACACTACATCAAGGAAACAACTGGATATAGATCTAGTGAATGTCTTCTCTGATTTGAATCGAAACTTGGTTATGTGTAATTTCCTACACATTATTGTATTTTATACCCAGACTCCATATACATTACTTAACCTTTGCCCTTATTTCATGAAATCTTACGAGACATTTTGCTTATTAAAGCTCCGTCGGTTTCACTGACGGCGTTCAATAAGCGAAAATATAATGACACAATTTCGGCCTTAATTATGTGTTACTTACTTAGTATGAGGTCACCGGTTATTTAATTAATTCTCCCGGTCGGTATTTCAAACAATTAAGCTTTTGACACAGATGTGAACGGGCATTATCTTATTTGTAACACAATTTTTGGTGGTGATCACCAGAAACGGCGTCGCCTCTCCGCGCAGCAAACCAAGCGTTAACCGCTTGTTGTTAGACGTCTACAAATGGCCATGGCTGATAGTTAAATGCATTTGTGGAGATGAATTCGGGATGTTCGACAAAGGAATTACCTGTTCACACTTCACTTTAACGTTAAACCTAGTTCCTTTACAATACTACATATGCGCTATGCCAATTATGAGTACCAAAACTGATAGTAATTATTAAATTCATTTTCGTTCAAGCTTTCACTTTGAACAATGTATCAAATGTGAGAAATGAAATGCACACTGCACGTGCACAGCCATGCCGGACTGGCATCCGAGGTACTAAATTTTATCCGCAATCTTAGAATCACAAAGCGACTGAAATCAATACTCCCGATAGTAATAAATCAACAATCCACGTCCAACTGTGGCTTGAGGGCACTGACTTGCCTGAACGTAGGTTACCGGCCAACTTGGCTGGTGTCTGCGTGACGTAATATGTGTGACGGTCGCATATTGTGAGCAGGTGCAGGTATGACACTCAACAACCTCAGATCGGACTAAATTAACCGCCATAACCATGACAGATTAATAACCGGCACTTTTAGACAATGCCAAAATAATTCGACCACAACGACAAAAGGCCAAAGGACTGTGATTAATAATCTTACAAACCATTCATTCCAATTACGTTCAGAGGCGTACGTACACTTGTCAGGAAAACGATGCGAAATAATAGATCAGCATTCCATAAATTTAAACAAAACTCAAAACAAACGTGCTCAATGCGACCCAATCCAATTCATTGACTATTAATCCAATTTAAATCTCAATAATAATAGTGATGCCTATTATCTTGTACCCAAGCAATTACCAGCCAAATGAAACTCTTGCATAGTGGCTACCAGACGGCTCGGCGCACGGATTCGTACTCACTATATCTCGCACTTTTGATTACTCATCCACTCATCACTCTTCGATCCGTCGCTCACACGCTCACTTCAGTTCACTTCACTTTGATCACCACATCGCGCACGCGGAACGCACCAGATTGCCGTCTGCCCGGTCCTTCTCCAGATCCGGTCTGCGACCACGCGACGAGTATACTTATAGCGGCTGCAAATTGTCCCCCCTCCCCACCATTTATAGAACTGATCCACGCGTGCACGAGACGAAAGGTGTTTATACGAATTTACACAAGATATCGAATCGAAATACAAGAAATGAGACCGTTTATAAACACTTCACCTTGGGCAAAATTTGATTCCCTGAAACTCCAGACCACCCAGGATGACAAAACCTCTTACGGCGGACGCAGAAAGTTCAAGCCTAGCCGGCGGAGCCAACAGTCCGACGGTTACGGCAGATTAAAGAACGTGAGCATGAACATTATCCCCCCGCAACTCGGCAAAATTGACTCCCCGCAGACTCCGGCCCATCCAAGACAAAGCCTGTTACGGCGGACGCGGAAAGTTCAAGTCTGCCGGCGAGCCAGCAGACCGACGATTACGGAAGATTAACGTTCATTAACATTAGCAGTATCCCACCGCAACTCGGCAAAATTGACTCCCCGCAGACTCCGGCCCATCCAGGATTACAATGCCTCTTACGGCGGACGCGGAAAGTTCAAGCCTGCCGGCGGAGCCAACAGTCCGACGGTTACGGCAGATTAAAGAACGTGAACATTACCATTATCTCCCCGCAACTCGGCCAAGTTGACTCCCCGCAGACTCCGGTCCAGCCAGGACAAAATCATTTACGGGGATCGTGGAAAGTTCAAGTCCAGCGGAAACAATAGCCCCGAAGGTAAATAAAGTGGTATTGCCGGCCGATGCACCATTTGTATGTAAAAGGACCCGGTTAGCTGTCGGTCATGCAAAGCCTCCAGCATCCCGTCCCTCCGTTACTTTAAACCCTTTACGTTAACATGCCCCACCTGCCACCCGGGTGTATTAAACTAGCAGCCCGTATATGTCGTTCAACGTTCACCGTGGATCAGTTTGGCATTCCTCGCTTCCCGGGGAAATATTTCATTCTCCTCAACTCTATATTGGGGCTCAACACACATTCCTTCACAGACTTCTATACTCGCACCTACACAAACAACACACCACCTTGTCATACTTCCGACACCCACACAACCTCATTATGCACATATACATTCACAGGTATCCACACTCGTTCACAAACAACCAGGGGTCAAAAATAACGCCAACTCGACAACGTCGTTAGTAGCAATTCAGCGTTACACCAAACGAAGATTTGTAGCAAAACTGGCCCATGGCAAGACATAAAAATTGCACTATCATTACTGCGGTATATGCTTGAATGAGTCACTTTCTGTTTGTTGTAGATCCTGTACACTTATGGGGCTGTTTTGTATATTCACGGCTGGTTGATCTCTGTTTTCTGGAGATATTTTTTAAGTAATATGTTGCTAGCGAGAAATGGGAAAAATATCACCATAAGTGGGCAAATATCACAAGTTTCTCGCAAGATCTAGAGACTAAGCGTACCTTTTAAGGAAATCTACACCTACCAGAGATAGAGAATTTTGTAGCAAAAAATGCCAACATGAATCGACAGAGAGTGATACAGGTTGTATATTTTTGTATCACGCATAATACGAATAAAGGACATCAAATTGTACTTCAAAATATTCCAATATCTTTTAATAAATTATTTCAAAGTTATTATCAGGCCATATTTAACCAAATGAATGTAACTCAATGAAGCGTAAAGACTTCCAGAGTCTGCTTTTTATGGTACCCCATCACTATAAGTTCAAGGTTTCCGAATGGTGACAAAGCCCTCCTTTGACATTTTGGTCTCGCGCTGGTTGGTGGTGTCTCTGTTGCGATAAGATCGATTTTTGGTGCTCCAAGGATCTGTGTTGTTTATCATGAGTAAAGTAAAGAAGGCTAAGTTAACAAACTCTAGAATGGAGATTTTGTGCGGATATCTCACCAAGGATGGAGCTGAGTGTAGTTTTTCATGCCCAAATTATCATCGTCCTCGGCTGCTGAAACACACAAAGAAACATCATCCTGCGGAGTCGGATGTTCTCCTACGTGGTTCTGCTGCCTGGGTAAGTGTTCAGTTATTTGTATTGCGCTAGGGACTAGGGAGCGCTCCCCGGCCGCTCCATAGTATTATTCGTATTTTTCCGGAAGTAGGCAGCGTGACTGTGAAAAACTGTGCTGACGTGGAGACGGGAACGTTTGGGACACATTTAGCGCCTACCTCGAAAACTGTGAGTGCGGAATTAGCCTAAAATCGCTCAACAACTTTGATTTTTCTGACAGACCTCGTCGCGCCAGTGACTGTCCTTGTAGTGCCTGTGATGCCATTTATGAAGAGAGGCCACTCTCAAGTCATCGACAAAACTCCAAATTGAACGAATTTTACGTAACCGTCGTCTGATTCCCGACTTTCTGGACCGTTTTCAAGAAATAAGCAAAATACTCAAAACTATTTCTTCAGCGCATGAGCGCTGCGATGGGCGCATGCACACCGACATCAATCTGCCGACACCCCGTCTCCCCCGTCCCCAATGTCGGCCCGCGCCGCTGCTCGGCACCAGCCCGAATCACCCTCCGTCGAGCCAGGCGCGTAGCCAGGATTTTTATTGGGGGTGGGGCACGTCGGTGGTAGAATCAAATTTAGCTCCTCAACCATATGTTGTTGACCGGAGGGGGGGGGGAGGGAGCCGGGTCGTCAGAGAATCTAATTTTATTTACTGTAAATTCGTTTTGCTCAGAGGGGGAGGGGCATGGCTCCCGTGCCCCCCCCCCCCCCCCCCCAGCTACGTCCCTGCGTCGAGACGGGTCCGTCGGTCGCCGCCGCAACCGACGACCTTGACGGCGGCGACGCAGGGGAAAGCCTTTGCCGAGACGGATGGGTGGAAGGAAGGTGAAATGGAGGAGAAAATATATTTAGATAGTGGAAGGCAATCAATATAGGCGCAGAATTCGACGTTTAATACAATTTGCTTTCCTTGCCGCAGAGCAGGACATAATTCCAGGAAACTGCGTTTTGTTTAGTACAATAGGTCCTCAAATCGCCAAACAGGAACCAAACATGTTCTGCTGCATCTTCTCTACCTGTTGCCATTTTTATGTTAATTTTTCTGAAGGTGAAATGAAGTAGCCCAAATTCGAGGAGAAAATTAATGTAGGGATTGGTTGATTTCCTTCAGACAACTTTGCCACCTGAACCTAAAAATCCTGGCGATTCCCATGATCCAATTACTCAGTTCCACTATTCACGAAACCTTCACCTATACATTTGCCTTTTTCGTTTCCTCAGATGCTGGCGAGACACCAGTCATCACGCATGGAGGAGCATCCAAGTACTGGAGATGCTCCTGTGCCTGCCGAGTCGGCGCAGCAGCCTTTCCCAACTGGGCGTAACAAAGTAGCCCCTGAACATTTGCCTGCAGACGTGCACCCGACATGTGATGATGTTGATATGACCGACAGTGGACCGGCGATTAGCACTGAGACGGTTCGCAACGATAACGGGGGTCTCTGGGGTCTCTCACAATGCTGCAGGCGGTTGAGCACTCTGATTGCCTGATCTACGCTGCACGAGGTAGGCAAGTCCCAAATTACCGGGGCCTTTCAATTCGAAGAAGTATATATCACTGCAAAAGCAGCTAAAGAAACAAAAGGCAAACATATAAAAATGCGTTCCTTTTTTCTAGTCTTTGGCTACTTCTCATTTCTTGGCGCATTTATTCTTATTTTCAAGCGATCTTAATTTATTAGTGTTTATCCTGATAGCGTTATGACGTGAATACCAACACATCAGAGTGTCATGTAAAATGTTGAATCGTTTTGGGTTTCCCAGAAGTAATATTGTCAGTGCTTGTCCAAGGACCATTCAAACTGGTCTTCGTCTTAATTTTTTTTTTGATACAAAACTTATTTTTTGACATAAGCTTTTGCACTGCCAATATTTAGAGGTCAGTTTAGCAAATATATCAAACACTTTCACCTGTTTCAAAGACACCCGCTTGCAGTGGGATTATCAAAACAAAAATTTGGAGAGTTATGGAATCCGGATGCAGAACACACCATTTAGGAAGTTGCATTTATACTTACTCAACTGCTATCATTCTAGTGTCTAAGTACAAGTCAAAGCACATTTTGTAATAGTGGTTCTGTTCCCACAGCGGTACAAACGCTTAAGGAGCAAAAGATCCTGCCAAAGGAGCTTGGTGTCGGCCTCCCACAAATCAGAGCGGCTCACAGATGCATGCGAGAGCTACCGAACGAGCTGACAGACCCCGAGCTCTACGTGAGGCTGCAAAAACAGGCCCAGAGTGAGGCGATCCTGCAGCCATACAGTGACATGGTGGCACGGATTTGGATGCTGGCAGCTCCCGAGAGTGTTGTGGAGAGCATGTGCAGTGTGGTGAAGGACATCTTCGGCGAGAACCGCCAACTGTCGCACGCAAGTGCAGCGAAAGAGCTTTGTGTGCGCTGGAATGGACCGGAGCCTGTCTGCGCTGACAAGCTATTAGAGCACGTGCGGCAGCGGTGTCAGAAGGACAATTTTTTGACCGTAGGTCACAGGGACATCGGAAAAGTTATGAAAAGGCATCTTGGTAGAAGGTGTCACCGCGCCCCTGTATATATGTGATATGAATCTGTGATATGAAGTGTATAGTGATGTACGGATGCAGTGCCAACAGTAGGTACCCAATGGGAATTAGTATAATGTCATTCGATGAACGGTTGTGGTGTGCACTTTATTTGGTGTGCCAGTGTGCCACATCCAGTGTCTAGAACTTGAATTCTGCTTCCGTGTGCTATTTATTTTGTCTTGTTGAGTACTTGTCTTGTTTAAGATTCGTCTTGCATTATTTATTTGTGCAAATCAGCTTTTTGTTTGCACGTATATATTGGACACGTCACCTGGATGGATGTTGGAAGGAAAAATATAGTCGTCTGTTCTATTGCAAATGGTGAACCTGTTTTTACATTAAATCAACAAGTGTTTTATCCCATGAGGGTACGATACCTTGGTGTCGAGGTCGGTAGATTGGTACTTAGGTATAGCGATACGCCTGGTCTAGCCGCAAAAGAAGAACCGGTTAAATAACGTTGCCACTCCTGTTGAACTGCTTGCCAGTTTTGTGTAGCGAATGTTCGCATTAGCAGATATAAACATTTGCAATCGACAAATGGAAATGTGTAGAAATGTAGCTTCGATGAGAATGAGAATGTTCGATAAAAGGTGTAGCAAAATTGGGCTCCGTCAAATTCGGTTGGTAGCAAATGTTAACTTTTTTTACCCCTGCAAACAACTCGCCACCTTACCGCATCTCCAGCTCTCTCTCACCCACCTTCCACCGTCACAGCGAATCCTCACCACCTTACCGCATCTCCGGTACTCGCACACTCACAATCCACCGTCGCACCCAATTCTCACCATACGCGCTGCACCACACCCGTCTACGCTCAGACCGCACCTTGCCCATTGCTATTTTAATGTGGGACTCCAGAGCGTAGCTGAGATCACGGCGCTCCGCACCGACTGACCTTTATACTTCGAAAGAGCTCTGGACTTAGTGACGGGACTTCTGCGACACCTGGGTGTCGCAGTGTTAATTTTGATGGGGACAAGAAGCCTGAAGGTGTCGTCCCGACGAGGCCGCCACGAGAAATGCATCGATCTATCGGCACTCGCACCTGAGCTCAGCCGCCAGATTTTCCCGCCTGAGGCCACGTGCGGCTCGGCTGGCCGGCTCCCAGCCGTTGGCCCTCTCAGGCCCGAGCCGCTATCACCCCAACGTAGCCTTGGAATTTAGTACGTCACATAATAATCTTACAGCAGGTCACATGCTATCCGCACATATAGGAAACCGCAACCCCGACTGCGAGTGTTCACCTTATACCTCAGAGATGCCAGTATTCCAGGTTTTCGCCGCTCTAAATGCAAACGAACGCTGGCTGCTCGACAGTTTACACAGCGGCAGTTCCAGCGCTCCTGCCGCAGCAGCTCGGGACTCGCGGAGCGATACATGGGCTCGCCGGACAAACATGGCCCTGATGGCGGGAGGACACTGCTCGACGTTAAGCGCTCTGAGCACCTGGATGCGGTCGTGCTGGCGCACCATCTCATCGACTCTCGTCCAGCCAAGCGATACCAGGGCAGGTGTCACATGCTCAAAACACCGCACTCCCGTCACCAGCCTGGCCGCGAAGTTGACAGTCTTTTGCACTCGGTGCAAGTGACACTGGGCGGCTCCTCCCTAAACGGATAGACAGTATTGGATGTGGGGAAATACGTGGGCGTGGATGAGGAGTTTAAAGGAAATAGTTCACCTTCAACATGGGTTTTGAACTGAAATAGCAGTTTTGTAGCCCGTGTTGAGAAATCCTTATCTGGAACTTTTCTTGGCTGAAAAGACTCTCCAGCCGAAGATATGTGACTTTTTGGCGAAGGAATACGGCGCATATATGATATACCGTACCGTCTGAATTGTGCCAGCACTGCATGGCGCATGCGCAGACCAATAACGCACACGATAAAATTAATAATTTACAACCTTCTGTCCTGAATTGGCGCGATGTAGGACCATTTTTAAAAAGAAAAAAAGAAACTGTATTAAAAAATATAATAAAATCGTGTTCTGAAAAAATTCTGAAGGTGAACTATTTCCTTTAAGGGCATCAGGTGTGAAGTGATGGCGTATCTTGTATAGGGATGAAAGGATGGCGTTGCATCGTCGGACCACCATGGATATATGAGGTTTCCATGTCAGGCATGCTGGTCGAGGAGGACTTACATTTTGGCATTGATAAATTTCCGAGCCGGACAGAGTGATGTGAAAGTCTTTGGACTTTTTGAGGGATGCTTTGGTTCCGATGATGGTAAAGAAAGTCTTGTTCGGATTTATTTTCAGACTGTTTGCCTGAAACCAATTTTGGAGATGGAGAATCGACTCTTCGACCCGCACCTTCAGGTTGGATAGGCCGTTGGCAGTGGGTGAGGAATGGTCAAGGAGCTGGGTGTCGTCGGCGTAGGACAGGAGGCAGCCGTGGGTGAGGAAGAAGGACAGGTCGTTGATGAAGATGAGGAAGAGGACTGGTCCGACGATGGAGCCCTGAGCTACTCCGTGTGTCAGTGGGAGAGGAATGGAGGAGCCGCCGCTTACCGTCTGTTTTCGGTCTTGGAGGTAACTCCGGAACCATGGCGACTGCACACCATACCACTGAAGCTTATCCAGGACACCATGATCGACACTGTCGAAGGCTTTGCTCAGATCAAGCGTCGTTAGCGACGCGACTTGGCCCTGGTCAACCTTTTTTAGATCCAGTCGACAGCGTCGAGCATGGCGTCCTCCGTGGAGTGGCACGGTTGATAAGCATACTGACATGGGACAAGCCGACGCTGGCTATCTTCGCCTGGCGACCACCAATGTATATATGTTGCAAGGCCGATCTTAGGTTTCGTCCCGATCGGACTCAATGGCTACGAGCGAATCTTAGGTTTCGTCCCGATAGGACGTAATGGCTACGAGCGAATCTTAGGGTTCGTCCCGATCGGAATTAATGGCGGGGTTAGGTTAGGTTAGGTTAGGTTAGGTTAGTTATACGGAAGAAATATTGGAGAACCAAGTACATGGACGATGCCCACACCGATTTGCAAAGCAATAGCTATATGTGACACTTCTTTGTCTACCAAAAAATATACTCCTCTTGTACGGCCTTGAACACACCAGGGTAATAGAACACCCAGGCGGTATCTATTGCCTTGACCCAGGCCCTTGAACACCACCAGGGGGTTGTCATCCCTTCAGCCGCCATAGGCTCAATTTGTTTTTTTGATATGCAATAAAAAGAACCACGTATGTCGACGAACCTAAAACCGTGACATACGTGGTTCTTTCTTGGGCGTGACGTCATCTGTGCGATTTTTTTTGGCGCACCAACATTTGTGGCGCGGATTATATATGGCTTTATAACATTAGGGGGGAGCAACTCGGCGCAGTGGTAAGATACTTGCATTCTGTGCCGGGGACCGGGGTTCAATCCCTCGGCGGGCCTCTGAAAAAGTCTGCCCGGCTCCCCATACCCCTCGGAACAGGGTGAGAGTTCCAATTAGCACCTTGGTCCCAAGAGGATACGGTGCTTGGTCCACAAACCAAACTTTATAACATTAGGGGAGCAACTCGGTGCAGTGGTAAGATACTTGCCTTCTGTGCCGGGGACCGGTGATCAATCCCTCGGCAGGCCTCTGAAAAAGTCTGCCCGGCTCCCCATACCCCTCGGAACAGGGTGAGAGTTCCAATTAGCACCTTGGTCCCAAGAGGATACGGTGCTTGGTCCACAAACCAAACTTTATAACATTAGGGGAGCAACTCGGTGCAGTGGTAAGATACTTGCCTTCTGTGCCGGGGACCGGTGATCAATCCCTCGGCGGCCCTCTGAAAGTCTGCCCGGCTCCCCGTACCCCTCGGAACAGGGTGAGAGTTCCAATTAGCACCTTGGTCCCAAGAGGATACGGTGCTTGGTCCACAAACCAAACCAAACCTTTTAAAGGAAATAGTTCACCTTCAACATGGGTTTTGAACTGAAACAGCAGTTTTGTAGCCCGTGTTGAGAAATCCTTATCTGGAACTTGTATTGGCTGAAAAGACTCTCCAGCCGAAGATATTAGACTTTTTGGCGAAGGAATACGGCGCATATATGATGTACCGTACCGTCTGAAAGTGCCAGCACTGCCATGGAGCATGCGCAGACCAATAACGCACACCATAACATTAATAATTTACGACCTTCTGTCCTGAATTGGCGCGATGTAGGACCATTTTTGAAAATAAAAAAAGAAACTGTATTAAAAAATATAATAAAATCGTGTTCTGAAAAATTTCCCGAAGGTGAACTATTTCCTTTAACATTAGCGAAGGAGTAAAATATTTTCTCCTTCGCTGTCAAAGTAAAAGTGACTTAGGAGCAAAATGTTATGTAAATACGTTAGAGACCTTGAATCGGTCTTTCTTGCAGAGTTTGCTGTTTGTAAGTCGGGTCGGTAAAATTACCTATATAGTCTTTCAAAAATTGCGAATTATCATTGATTTGTATAGGGGCAAGGGATTCTACGTCCAGATGACGTCACCACCCCTGAGTCGGATTCGGTCAAATCGCCGGATGACTTTACCTTCTTATAGGGCCTTGAACACCACTAATGGTGGCGAATCACACTTGAACACTTGAGGGACACCGATCGGCCGGTTATTAATACTATTATCAGTTATCCAGTTACCAGTGCAGTTATCTATATGAACCTTGATTAGTACCTTGGACCGACCGACCGACCGACCCTATATTTGTTTATGGGGTGGGTTGTTCTCGATCGCACGTGAGCCGTATTGATCATTATCGAATCGCGATTAAAGGCAAGTAATCTGATAAGTTGTTGTTACTCCTTTTTTTACCCAGCAGATATGCCATCATGTTTAATTTCAATTTTGATTTGGGCCTGCAATAAGCATTAAATTAAATGTTGGTCTCACCTGTTAAACCATGTTTTAGGTGGTTTGCTTTAATAGGTAGCATTGTCAGATTAATTGCAGATTGTATCAGTCAAGGCCCAATAACCAGGTAAAACCATCTTGCGCTTTTTTCATGTCTTGTGCGGCCAGCGGATGACGTCATTGGGATGGTAACTCAGTTGTCGCTGTAAAATATCAAACCAAAGCCACAGGTTTTGGCAGATTGGTTTCAAACTTACAGGTTTTGGTGATATTCCACTTTTGCACACCTTTATATAGGCAAAGTGAATATTGTATACTAATTCTACATGTCTGATTTCATCAGAACTGCACTCAAAACAGGGACATTATCAGTACTTACCTAACAATAATGATTTTGATCACCCATCAATAGCCTCAGCCGACCGCCTGCAATGACTCTGCCATTACAATGTAAACAACGTGGGTGCAGAAATGTGTCATACTGGCTATCATATGACGTCATGTGTATCTGGTTGACCACTAAACCCTACCACTCTCTCACTAAACTTCCGTTCCTGGCGGAGCGCAGGACTTGTATTTGAGACTGAAGGTTGGCTGCGCAGCAGCCACTACCACAAGGTGACCTTACTGGATAGATATCTGGCGCATTTCACACACAAAACAGCCCACGTTGTTTACATTTCAGGTGTAATGGCGGAGTCCTTCCGGTCGGCTGAGGTGATTGACGGGTGATAAAAATCATTATTGCCAGGTAAGTACTGAGACTGTCCCTGTTTTGAGTGCAGTTCTGATGAAATCAGATGTGTAGAATTAGTATACAATATTCAATTTTCCTATAAAAAGGTGTGCAAAAGCAGAATATGACCCAGGTTTTGATAAGGTCATAGGTACCTACAATTCGTTTATCTTGTTTTTGTATATTGGTGACCTAAGGTAGGGTCAATTTTGTTATCACCCCATTATAAGTCAATGGGGAAATATTCAAATGCTTCCTATTCCAAGGATATGCATGATATCAGTCCAATTCCTTCTGGATCATGTTGTCATGGGTCATTCTTGATGACTCAGTTACTATTTTTGTTCATTGAGCCCTTCAGGGTCAGTAGAGGTCATTTGGGGTCACCAACACTTTTTTTGGCAATAACTCAACAGAATGAAGATAAAGAAGTGAAACCAACACAAATGTGTTTGTCTTGTCGAGACACATCTCCCAATATGCAACATGACCTCAATTTGAGTCACTGCTTGACCTTGACCTTAGGTCAAAGCTATAAGTTTAACTAACCTGGTCTTCATGAATATGTTTTGAAGCGCCTTGACGAGACAAAACTGATGGCGTCAAAATTATTACCTTATCGTTATTAGGTAAAAATGATTTGCAAAAACTGTTTTGCCAAAAAATAGTCTTGACATTTGATGACCTTTGGTGACCTCAATGTTGACCTGAGCCAACAAATCACCAACAGTTCAAAATGATTTTTGACAAGCTATCAAAATGTTTTTGGATTCCACCTACTCTCCATAGGAGCAAGGGGGCGTTTCAGAACCAATTAGATTTAACCATCCCAATGATGTCACATTGGCAGCATTTGGTAGCATTTTCTTTACCTATGACCCACTATAGGGATGACACCCCCCCCCCCCCCCCACTCCTGGTATCAGTATGGAGATTTCTGAAAAATGTATGATGTTTGCTGAATATCAAGGTGTTGACCATGGCTTAAAGATTATGAAAGTGCTATTACTTCTCATTCTAGCTCCTTGTTTCTGTCATCCAAGTCTGTGTTCTAATTTGTGTGAGTATTTTTGTTCAGCATTGGAATTCTTAAATGTAGAAGTGAGTTGGGTATGTGTGTCATTAGTGCACATATAATATGTATTATTCAGTGTAATTTTCCTTGGGCAGGGTGCCAGGTTTTCCACAGTTATGCATTAGAGGACAAGGCATAAAGATAGGGTAAACACTATAAAGAAGGGTAAACAACCATAATGATGGACAGATCATAACATCAGACTTTTCATACTATTGGTGGTGTAGATGATGACACATTATATTATATTTTGTATATTATCCCTATACGACGTACGTATCCTGGACAGAACAACAGAACACACACATGGCTGGAAGGGTACACTAATAAGCTGAACTGATATTGCCAATAGCATGGTAAGTACTGTGTTAGAACATGTCCAGCATTATGGTTGTTTAGTGTTTACCCTATAGGAAACAGTGATGTTAACCTGTGAGGTGCTGGGGGCTTTTTTGGTGATATGACAACAACATGTAGTGATTAGTGACTTTAAACTTTGAGTACCTACCTTTAATGCATTCCTTGGCCACATTGACATGGGTAAAATTTGGTGTCAATCCTAGGCCAGGCCAGGTCACAGTGAAATCACAAAGCCCAAGCAGTTTGAATTTGTCCAGGAGGCCCCAGCGGCTGCCAGGTTAATGAGTACTGACTAGGGTAAATGACAGTAACAACAGGCACATCAAAATACCAGACTTTTCATGCTATTGATGTTGTAGATGATACTGACATACTAAAAGTGGGTATGTCCAGTATTGGTAGAGCAGGCGTCACACTTCCGTACACAACACTGTAGGTAGTGTGACAATTGGCAGGCGGTGCTGCTGGCTTGATGACGTCATTGGAGGCCTGTTTACTACTCGATCGGACTTAATGGCTACGAGCGGTAGGTTTCGTCCCGATCGGACTTAATGGCTACAAGCGGTAGGTTTCGTCCTGATCGGAATTAATGGCTACGAGCGGTAAGTTTCGTCCTGATCGGACTTAATGGCGGAGTTAGGTTAGTTTAGGTTATGGTACCTAAACTTACCTAACCCTGCCATTAAGTCCGATCGGGATGAAACCTACCGCTCGTAGCCTACCATTAATTCCGATCGGGACGAAACCTACCGCTCGTAGCCATTAAGTCCGATCGAGTAGTAAACAGGCCTCCAATGGCGTCATCAAGCCGGCAGCACCGTCCGTCACTTGTTCAGGCTCGTCACACTACCTACAGTGTTGTGTACGGAAGTGTGACGCCTGCCCTACCAATACCGGTATGTCCTACTGATACCCAAGGGGGGGGGGGGGGAGTGGGCCATGCCCCCCCCCCCCCCCCCTGGAGGCCAGGCGCCAGGCAGGCCCCTCTGGCGATCGAGCAAGGGCCCCCTGGGGCCGAAGGCCCCATTGCTTTGGATGGTGTCAGGCGCGCCCGCAAGACGCCTTACGTTGCATAAAAGAACGCCCACGAAACGGAAAAAATCGTAACACGAATAAATAACCACTTGCTTAGTCTGTTAAAGGCATGTATATGTAAATACGTAGAAAGGGTCCCCAGCCAGTGTGGATAGGGCCCTCTACCAGCTTTTCAAGGGCCCTACCGATCTGCAGATGGCCCAATATCCGCATTTAGAGGGCCCCTTCCGGTTGTAGAGGGCCCTCTGCCAGCCTGTATAGGGCCCTGCCGATCTGTAGAGGGTGCCTGCCGATCTGGAGAGGGCCTTCTGCCGGCCTTTAGGGGACCCTGCCGATCTGTAGATCGCCCTGCCAATCTGTGGAGGGCCTCTGTCGGCATTTAGAGTGCCCTGCCAACCTGTAGAGGGCCCTCTTTCAGACTTTAGGGGCCCTGTCGATCTGTAGAGTGTCCCAGCCAATCTGTAGAGGGCCCTCTACTGGCCTTTAGAGGGCCCTGCCTATCTGTAGAGGCCCCTCTGCCGGCCTTTAGAGGGCCCTTCCATCATGTATAGGGCCTTGCGACCTGTATAGGGCCCTGCAACCTGTAGAGAGCCCTACGACCTGTAGAGAGCCCTACGACCTGTAGAGAGCCCTACGACCTGTAGAGAGCCCTACGACCTGTAGAGAGCCCTACGACCTGTAGAGAGCCCTACGACCTGTAGAGAGCCCTACGACCTGTAGAGAGCCCTACGACCTGTAGAGAGCCCTACGACCTGTAGAGAGCCCTACGACCTGTAGAGAGCCCTACGACCTGTAGAGAGCCCTACGACCTGTAGAGCCCTACGACCTGTAGAGAGCCCTACGACCTGTAGAGAGCCCTACGACCTGTAGAGAGCCCTACGACCTGCAGAGGGTCTTCTTCCAGCCTTTAGGGGCCCTGGCGATCTGCAGAGTGCCCCAGCCAATCTATAGAGGGCCCTCTGCCAGCCTTGAGGTGGCCCTGCCGGCCTTGAGGTGGCCCTGCCGGCCTTTAGAGGGCCCTTCCGGCCTTTAGAGGGCCCTTCCGGCCTTTAGAGGGCCCTTCCGGCCTTAAAGGAAATAGTTCACCTTCGGAAAATTTTCAGAACACGATTTTATTATATTTTGTAATACAGTTTCTTTTTTTCTTTTCAAAAATGGTCCTACATCGCGCCAATTCAGGACAGAAGGTCGTAAATTATTAATGTTATGGTGTGCGTTATTGGTCTGCGCATGCTCAGACCAGTGCTGGCACTCTCAGACGGTACGGTATATCATATATGCGCCGCATTCCTTCGCCAAAAAGTCAAATATCTTCGGCTGGAGAGTCTTTTCAGCCAAGAAAAGTTGCAGATAAGGATTTCTCAACACGGGCTACAAAACTGCCATTTCAGTTCAAAATCCCATGTTGAAGGTTAACTATTTCCTTTAAGAGGGCCATGTCGGCCTTTAAGGGCCCTGCAGGCCTTTAGAGGGCCCTGCCGATCTGTAGATCGCCCTGCCAATCTGCAGAGGGCCTCTGCCGGCATTTAGAGGGCCCTGCCGACCTGTAGAGGGCCCTTTTATTATTTAGGGGCCCTGTCGATCTGCAGTGTCCCAGCCAATCTGTAGAGGGCCCTCTGCTGGCCTTTAGAGGGCCCTGCTGATCTGTAGTGAGTGTAGAGGGCCCTCTGCCGGCCTTTAGAGGGCCCTGCCGATCTGCAGATGGACATCTGCCAGCCTTTAGAGGCCCCTGCCGATCTGTAGAGGGCCCTCTGCTGGCCTTTAGAGGGTCCTGTGGTGGTAGAGGTGGTCTGCCGGTCGAGCGCCGGTGAGGCTCTCGAAGGAAGACCAGTCAAAGTTCGCATTGTTTTTCAGTGTATGCTAGTAACGTTTTAGAGGAGTACAAGGCTTTGACAATGTAGGATTTGACTTTGACTCGAACTCGGGCTGCCACTACCAGGAAGGGTCAGAAACCCAGCGCTCACCCACTGAGCTACAGGGGCGAACAAATCGCTCGTTTCTGCACTATCAAAAGCTTTTTAATGTCATAATTCCTACCCCAGAATCCAGATCACTGCACGATAATTTAAATGGGGCGGAATGAATACATTGTACTGCAATAGAGGTTGCTGTGAGGATAAATAAAGCTAGGGTATTCTGATAACTCCTATATTACGGCTTATCACACATATTACACTTTATATATGACTATTCCATTTACGATTTTCATCTACAAGAACTCCTAAGTATTTAATGCATGTTTTTTCTCGTGATGGGTGTATCAAATAATGCTATGTCAAGATCTTGTCACGTCACTGATCTTGAATATATTTGGTAATTTGTCTTTGATGCATTTAGCGATAATATATTTACATGGAACCACTCGTTATTTTTTGGAATAAATTCATCAATCTTTATTTGGAGCTCTTCAACATTTCTAGTTTGAATACAAATTGCCGTATATCATCAGCAAATAAGTAAAATATACCTATGTCTGTTGTATTGCTGATGTCATTAATATAGATTGTCCGCCCCTGTAGCTCAGTTGGGAGAGCGCCGGGCTTCTGACCTCACCCGGTAGTGTCAGTCCGGGTTCGAGTCGCTTCGGCGCTCGCTATTTGCCTCTGACTGGGGTGGCCGGTGGCAGCGGTCGCACTCAAGGTCAGGTGACGTCAGAGGGCGGGGCGGACCGTGTCCAGGTATGTCGGGCACGTAACACTTTCGCTTCTAAGTTCTGCCGGACGCCAGGAATTACTTGATCGGGTGGTGGGGTTAGGGCCTGCGCAAGAGGCTATGCTTAGCGCGGGGCCTGACCTCGTAAATCCATCCATTAAAACACATTCGGACTAAATTTATTTTATCAAAATAGAGAAATAAAGGAGAACCTAAAATTGAACCCTGTGGGACGCCAATTTTAATCATTTGTTTCTTAGATGCAACCTCATCTATTATTGCCATGTTATGCCTCTTATTAACATATGACTATCGTGTTGTAGAAACCCCTCGTATCAGAATACAGTGTATTTTTTCAAGAGAATTGCTAAGCAAACTGTATCCAAAGCTTTCTGTAAATCAAGGTATAATGAGCATGTTATTTCGTTATTTTGTAGAGATTTTGCAACTTCGTGCATGTGCACAATCGGCATGTACGTACTGTGTTGTTTCCTGAATCTGAATTGAAGAAGATTCAGGATAATATTTGCATTAACCCGCGCCCCGCTGGAGGTGGCAGAAGGTAGCGCTGGAGGTCCCCCCCCCCTCCCGGATTTGCTGAATAACTTGAAAACAATAATAGAATATATCGACGTCAACCTTTCAGTACATTATGCTGCATTATTTATACGTCTTATCACAAGATTTCAATGAAAATGGTGTAGTACTACGGGAGATAAAAACGCTTTAATCATGTCATGTCATGTCATTTTTGGGGGAAAAACAATAAATGTTTGAAAAATCGTAGAAATTCCAGTTTTAAAGCAAATTGCAATAAAAAAATGCCGAAAGAAAGTAAATTACATTATATTTAAAATAGCTATATCGGAATCTTGAAATTTGGAGTTTTTGACTGCCAAAAATAAAAAAAAATAAAAAAAAATTCGTTGGCGAAAACTTATTTGTCGTTGTTTTACAACATACAACATTCTGTACTGTTTTAATTATGTCCCCCCCCCTTAGCCACGAGTGCCCCTTTGATCCCATTCCCCCCCCCCAGGCGAAATTCTCCCAACGCCCCTGCTGATAACCCACTGGTAGCATGTAAATATACAATTCTGGTATTTTTACATGTCTGGGGATTAGTAGACTGTTATCCTATCTGTATTGATTTTTGAAGTTATTCCTTCTGAACACATGAATTATAACATTTTATCAATCGCATTCTATTTAAATATGAGCAAATGCCACAACATATAGGAGATAATTATTTGTAAACACTTAGCACAACAGTGGATGTCACCTCTTAAGAGCCTTGGTCTCCTCAAGAAAGAGCTGACTGAGTCTGCTGACCTGTTTCGGCTGTTTGATGGTACATCTGTATCACATAACCTTCTTTTTCATGGTGCCTCAAGTCTGAGTAATGATAGTGATCACCATCAAGATATGTTGTGCTAAGGCAACAGTACGGATTATGCTGTAAATTAAGTCTGAATATGTGGCATATATTTTGATTGTTTGGGCTGTGAGATAAGAGTAATTGCAGCATGGTTGGCAATATCACCTTTTATTGATGGCAGAGTGCTTATTCCAATCTTAACAAATACAAAATAAAACTTTTAGACACTTTATCAAATTAGAATAATTATTTTGTTTATGCTGATTATTTTTCTGGTGAATACATAGTGCAAGCACTAAGCTTGTGGTATTGATCATGATGGAGAGAAATGTTTTGATATGAGCAGGCAGTGATTCTGCTACCCAGGCTCATTTGTTATTAGCATTGTTTAACGAGACATTGCTGTGTAAACTCTGACCCAAGCTTTCTTATCAGGTATTGCCAGTATGACCTGGCATCACAATTTAATATCAAGTACTTATGGTATTTTTTGCAGACACTGATAAGTGATATTTTGATCTGAGCAGTCTCCCATGAACCATATGTGGTGCTTGTTAAATGCCACCAAATGTAACTTTGTGACACTGCTCTGTAAGAGAAACTGAGACAAATATATTGGCTATGGTAATGATTTATGATAATGTTATATATTATCTGACAATAACACATACACAGTAGCGTACCCAGGATTCGCTCCAGGAGGGAGCAATTTTTGCTCAGGGGGCATAAAGTAACCCCACGAAGAAAAAAAACTCGCCGGATTTGGCCCACTATATTTTTAAAAGGGTATATTTTCAAAAAATGTCTTTAAAAAAAACATTCATTTTTCGACCAAAGGGGGCACGTGCAGACCTTCAGGGGGGGGGGCAATTGCCCCGTCCCCCCCCTCCTTGTGTATGCCTATGCACATACATATTAACTTTATGTGTCTATGGGGCAATTACCAAAATGTATATTTATATTTCAGGCTGAAATTCAAGATGACAACTCCATATCGGGAGCTATTAGACCTGTCACAATGCCTGAAAAGAGAGAAACTATTTGTAGAGTCGGAAAAGGCTCAAATACAAGATCTAAACATAAAGGTAAGAAGGTACCTACACAGTACAGTGTTAAATGTGTTGGCAGGGATTTCATTAATCACATGTGTTAGCACTTAGAACGCTTCCTCACATGTGACTTTCTGTCCCTTTCAATAATTGGGCTTTTGCAGATTGGGGATGGGGTGCGTTGTCATTTGTTGCTGTGGCGTCTTCAGATGTGCCTACTTTGTTAGTGAGCACTGTATCTCCCTTTCTGTTTGTGTGTGTTTGTCGCGTTATTCTCGGACGCCACTATATACCTGTGTTTGTCGCGTTATTCTCGGACGCCACTATAACCGTGTGTGTGTGTGTGTGTGCGCGTGTGCGTGTGCGTGTGCGTGTGCGTGTGCATGTGCGTGTGCGTGTGCGTGTGCGTGTGCGTGTGCGTGTGCGTGTGCGTGTGCGTGTCGGCGACAGGTAATGAAGGCTGTGGAGGACCTGTACCACCTGTCGTGGATCACCCGTCAGCAGCAGATCAACCTGGAGGGCCTGATCCTGTCGCGGGCCGACATCACGCCGGCCGGCTGCTGCCGCCGCGACACCCAACTCCAATTGGCACAGTTCATCGACAGCTACAGACAGCTCGGGCCCATTGTGAGTGATCAGAGCTCACTGCACACGCCCACTTGGCACTCCCAACCGCCCCGGTTGGCTCGCCCTGTGCCTCCGGTGCGGTTCTGCGGATATTTCGCGAAGGATGTATGGCATCGAATTATGAGAAACATCACTTTACACTTCTACGTCACGGGTCGCTTCTGTATCGTAAAGAAAGACCGTTATCCAGTCTTGACAGAAGTGCAGTTTCTGTAAGTAGCGTTCTGAGTACGTAAGGTGCGTTAGGCTGTGGGATAGTACGTATTATATTTGCCCTGTGAAAATGATTCCCGCTGGGTTTCGTCGATGCTTTGTGAAGCGAACATCGTGCGGTGCGTTGTTGGTCTTTGTGTAGAATGGTGCACCACTGTGTACGTGTGCCGCTGTGCAGGACCCGTTCTACTCGGAGCTACTGCAGCAGCTGCGCAGCGCACCGGCTCTGGTGGCGCGTCTGCTGCTCTTCTGCGAGCAGAACCAGCCGGCTCAGGTCACCATGCTGGTCGACACCGTCTACTCAGGCATCTACGGCAACTGCATCCTGCAGGAGGACCGCAGCAGTGTACTGCAGGTGGGTAGCGCCGGGGGTACTGCAGGTGGGTAGCGCTGCTGTGCTGGACGGAGCAGCAGTGTACTGCAGGTGGGTAGCGCCGCCGTGCTGGACGGAGCAGCAGTGTACTGCAGGTGGGTAACGCCGCTGTGCTGGACGGAGCAGCAGTGTACTGCAGGTGGGTAACGCAGGGGGTACTGCAGGTGGGTAGCGCTGCTGTGCTGGACGGAGCAGCAGTGTACTGCAGGTGGGTAGCGCCGCCGTGCTGGACGGAGCAGCAGTGTACTGCAGGTGGGTAACGCCGCTGTGCTGGACGGAGCAGCAGTGTACTGCAGGTGGGTAACGCAGGGGGTACTGCAGGTGGGTAGCGCCGCTGTGCTGGACGGAGCAGCAGTGTACTGCAGGTGGGTAGCGCCGTTGTGCTGGACGGAGCAGCAGTGTACTGCAGGTGGGTAGCGCCGCCGTGCTGGACGGAGCAGCAGTGTACTGCAGGTGGGTAGCGCTGCTGTGCTGGACGGAGCAGCAGTGTACTGCAGGTGGGTAGCGCCGCTGTGCTGGACGGAGCAGCAGTGTACTGCAGGTGGGTAGCGCCGCTGTGCTGGACGGAGCAGCAGTGTACTGCAGGTGGGTAACGCAGGGGGTACTGCAGGTGGGTAGCGCTGCTGTGCTGGACGGAGCAGCAGTGTACTGCAGGTGGGTAGCGCCGCTGTGCTGGACGGAGCAGCAGTGTACTGCAGGTGGGTAGCGCCGCCGTGCTGGACGGAGCAGCAGTGTACTGCAGGTGGGTAGCGCCGCCGTGCTGGACGGAGCAGCAGTGTACTGCAGGTGGGTAGCGCCGCCGTGCTGGACGGAGCAGCAGTGTACTGCAGGTGGGTAGCGCCGCCGTGCTGGACGGAGCAGCAGTGTACTGCAGGTGGGTAGCGCCGCCGTGCTGGACGGAGCAGCAGTGTACTGCAGGTGGGTAGCGCCGCCGTGCTGGACGGAGCAGTAGTGTACTGCAGGTGGGTAGCGCCGCTGTGCTGGACGGAGCAGCAGTGTACTGCAGGTGGGTAGCGCCGCTGTGCTGGACGGAGCAGCAGTGTACTGCAGGTGGGTAGCGCCGCTGTGCTGGACGGAGCAGCAGTGTACTGCAGGTGGGTAGCGCCGCTGTGCTGGACGGAGCAGCAGTGTACTGCAGGTGGGTAGCGCCGCTGTGCTGGACGGAGCAGCAGTGTACTGCAGGTGGGTAGCGCCGCTGTGCTGGACGGAGCAGCAGTGTACTGCAGGTGGGTAGCGCCGCCGTGCTGGACGGAGCAGCAGTGTACTGCAGGTGGGTAGCGCCGCCGTGCTGGACGGAGCAGCAGTGTACTGCAGGTGGGTAACGCCGCTGTGCTGGACGGAGCAGCAGTGTACTGCAGGTGGGTAACGCAGGGGGTACTGCAGGTGGGTAGCGCTGCTGTGCTGGACGGAGCAGCAGTGTACTGCAGGTGGGTAGCGCCGCCGTGCTGGACGGAGCAGCAGTGTACTGCAGGTGGGTAACGCCGCTGTGCTGGACGGAGCAGCAGTGTACTGCAGGTGGGTAACGCAGGGGGTACTGCAGGTGGGTAGCGCCGCTGTGCTGGACGGAGCAGCAGTGTACTGCAGGTGGGTAGCGCCGCTGTGCTGGACGGAGCAGCAGTGTACTGCAGGTGGGTAGCGCCGCCGTGCTGGACGGAGCAGCAGTGTACTGCAGGTGGGTAGCGCTGCTGTGCTGGACGGAGCAGCAGTGTACTGCAGGTGGGTAGCGCCGCTGTGCTGGACGGAGCAGCAGTGTACTGCAGGTGGGTAGCGCCGCTGTGCTGGACGGAGCAGCAGTGTACTGCAGGTGGGTAACGCAGGGGGTACTGCAGGTGGGTAGCGCTGCTGTGCTGGACGGAGCAGCAGTGTACTGCAGGTGGGTAGCGCCGCTGTGCTGGACGGAGCAGCAGTGTACTGCAGGTGGGTAGCGCCGCTGTGCTGGACGGAGCAGCAGTGTACTGCAGGTGGGTAGTGCCGCCGTGCTGGACGGAGCAGCAGTGTACTGCAGGTGGGTAGCGCCGCTGTGCTGGACGGAGCAGCAGTGTACTGCAGGTGGGTAGCGCTGCTGTGCTGGACGGAGCAGCAGTGTACTGCAGGTGGGTAGCGCCGCCGTGCTGGACGGAGCAGCAGTGTACTGCAGGTGGGTAGCGCCGCCGTGCTGGACGGAGCAGCAGTGTACTGCAGGTGGGTAGCGCCGCTGTGCTGGACGGAGCAGCAGTGTACTGCAGGTGGGTAACGCAGGGGGTACTGCAGGTGGGTAGCGCTGCTGTGCTGGACGGAGCAGCAGTGTACTGCAGGTGGGTAGCGCCGCTGTGCTGGACGGAGCAGCAGTGTACTGCAGGTGGGTAGCGCCGCTGTGCTGGACGGAGCAGCAGTGTACTGCAGGTGGGTAGCGCCGCCGTGCTGGACGGAGCAGCAGTGTACTGCAGGTGGGTAGCGCCGCCGTGCTGGACGGAGCAGCAGTGTACTGCAGGTGGGTAGCGCCGCCGTGCTGGACGGAGCAGCAGTGTACTGCAGGTGGGTAGCGCCGCCGTGCTGGACGGAGCAGCAGTGTACTGCAGGTGGGTAGCGCCGCCGTGCTGGACGGAGCAGTAGTGTACTGCAGGTGGGTAGCGCCGCTGTGCTGGACGGAGCAGCAGTGTACTGCAGGTGGGTAGCGCCGCTGTGCTGGACGGAGCAGCAGTGTACTGCAGGTGGGTAGCGCCGCTGTGCTGGACGGAGCAGCAGTGTACTGCAGGTGGGTAGCGCCGCTGTGCTGGACGGAGCAGCAGTGTACTGCAGGTGGGTAGCGCCGCTGTGCTGGACGGAGCAGCAGTGTACTGCAGGTGGGTAGCGCCGCTGTGCTGGACGGAGCAGCAGTGTACTGCAGGTGGGTAGCGCCGCCGTGCTGGACGGAGCAGCAGTGTACTGCAGGTGGGTAGCGCCGCCGTGCTGGACGGAGCAGCAGTGTACTGCAGGTGGGTAACGCCGCTGTGCTGGACGGAGCAGCAGTGTACTGCAGGTGGGTAACGCAGGGGGTACTGCAGGTGGGTAGCGCTGCTGTGCTGGACGGAGCAGCAGTGTACTGCAGGTGGGTAGCGCCGCCGTGCTGGACGGAGCAGCAGTGTACTGCAGGTGGGTAACGCCGCTGTGCTGGACGGAGCAGCAATGTACTGCAGGTGGGTAACGCAGGGGGTACTGCAGGTGGGTAGCGCCGCTGTGCTGGACGGAGCAGCAGTGTACTGCAGGTGGGTAGCGCCGCTGTGCTGGACGGAGCAGCAGTGTACTGCAGGTGGGTAGCGCCGCCGTGCTGGACGGAGCAGCAGTGTACTGCAGGTGGGTAGCGCTGCTGTGCTGGACGGAGCAGCAGTGTACTGCAGGTGGGTAGCGCCGCTGTGCTGGACGGAGCAGCAGTGTACTGCAGGTGGGTAGCGCCGCTGTGATGGACGGAGCAGCAGTGTACTGCAGGTGGGTAACGCAGGGGGTACTGCAGGTGGGTAGCGCTGCTGTGCTGGACGGAGCAGCAGTGTACTGCAGGTGGGTAGCGCCGCTGTGCTGGACGGAGCAGCAGTGTACTGCAGGTGGTAGCGCCGCTGTGCTGGACGGAGCAGCAGTGTACTGCAGGTGGGTAGCGCCGCCGTGCTGGACGGAGCAGCAGTGTACTGCAGGTGGGTAGCGCCGCTGTGCTGGACGGAGCAGCAGTGTACTGCAGGTGGGTAGCGCTGCTGTGCTGGACGGAGCAGCAGTGTACTGCAGGTGGGTAGCGCCGCCGTGCTGGACGGAGCAGCAGTGTACTGCAGGTGGGTAGCGCCGCCGTGCTGGACGGAGCAGCAGTGTACTGCAGGTGGGTAGCGCCGCCGTGCTGGACGGAGCAGCAGTGTACTGCAGGTGGGTAGCGCCGCCGTGCTGGACGGAGCAGTAGTGTACTGCAGGTGGGTAGCGCCGCTGTGCTGGACGGAGCAGCAGTGTACTGCAGGTGGGTAGCGCCGCTGTGCTGGACGGAGCAGCAGTGTACTGCAGGTGGGTAGCGCCGCTGTGCTGGACGGAGCAGCAGTGTACTGCAGGTGGGTAGCGCCGCTGTGCTGGACGGAGCAGCAGTGTACTGCAGGTGGGTAGCGCCGCTGTGCTGGACGGAGCAGCAGTGTACTGCAGGTGGGTAGCGCCGCTGTGCTGGACGGAGCAGCAGTGTACTGCAGGTGGGTAGCGCCGCCGTGCTGGACGGAGCAGCAGTGTACTGCAGGTGGGTAGCGCCGCTGTGCTGGACGGAGCAGCAATCAATCAATCAATCAGTGTATTAAAAACCATCCACGAGGTGGCTATTCTGGTTTCATGTCAGTGTTACAAATAATATACAAAATACGATAAAAACGAGTACACTTCACTACACTACATCGGTAAAATCACACTTCGCATAGCGGTCTTAAAACCATCCAATGAATGGGCGGCACAAGCTTGTGGTGGCAGGCGGTTCCAGACAACTGCAGCCCGATACGAAAAAGCCTTCTGAGAGGCGGTCAATCTGCACTTGTGCAGGTGGAGGCTACCTCGATCAGAGGCGCGCGTCTCGCGTGTGGAAACAGCGGCACGTGGGGTGAACATAGCGCGTATCTCGGGTGGCGCTCCCTCCTCTCTGAGCGCCTTAAACACCTTTACGGCGTCGCGGCGCGCCACCAGGGTCTCGATCTTCGGCCATCCTAAAGAATTTAGAGCCTGGGTTATATGATCATGCTTTTTGAGTCCTGTGACGATACGAGCGGCAAAAGTTTATCAGTTTTTGGATTTTGACCAGTTGACCCTTGGTCGCCCCTCCCCACACGCACAGGCAGTACGTGATATGTGGGAACACGTACGCCTGAATTATAATTTTAAGGGCTTCTGAGGTGAAGTAATGCCGAACTTTGTACAGAGAGACGAGGATACCGTTACATTTTTTGGAGACACTCGAGACATGCGCGTCCCATGACAGACCACGGTCCACCACGACGCCGAGGATTTTGATGCTGGTCGAGGCCTGCACCTCGGAACCATTTAATTCAAACCGAATTTTTCCGTTTTTGCCAAATTTTTATTTGAGCCAACAAGCATGAAAGCAGTTTTCTTCGCGTTCATTTTGAGAGAGTTAGAATCAAACCAAGACTGGAGCTCACGCAAGGTGAGCTCCAGTCTAATTTTTAGCCCGGCGAGACCAGGTCCGTCAGGGGACGCGCAGTCAACGTGCACGGTGTCATCAGCGTAGGAGATGAGGCGGCCATGGGTCAAATATCCATATAAATCGTTTGAGAACAAAATGAACAAGACTGGACCAATAATCGAGCCCTGGGGCACACCACAAGTCACGGGACAAGTCAACCGTCCACCACGCACCATCTGCCTTCGGCCGCTCAAATAACTCCTAAACAAGTCCACGTCATTTACACCATACTATGACAATTTTGTGAGGAGGAGGCCGTGGTCGACGCTGTCGAACGCCTTCGAGAGGTCCATCGTCGTTACCGACGATACAAGGCCTTCGTCGATGTTGGTGACCAGGCGCTCGACAGCGGCGAGCACGGCGTCCTCTGTTGAATGGCGAGATCTGTATGCATATTGGGATGAATGCAGAAGCCCTGTGATGTTTAAAAACTCGGTCAGTTGTGTACAAATTACTTTTTCTAAATTTTTTGACAAAACACTAAGCAAAGAAATCGGTCTATAATCGGACGGAACGGCAGGGTCACGTGACTTTGGGATGGGAACAATACATGCAGTTTTCCAGCTATCGGGGAACACTTTGGTGACGATTGACATATTTAGCTATTATTGACATATATAGCAGTGTACTGCAGGTGGGTAGCGCCGCTGTGCTGGACGGAGCAGCAGTGTACTGCAGGTGGGTAGCGCCGCCGTGCTGGACGGAACGCCGCTGGAAAGGAGAGGTTTCTGCGGACCTATCATGCCCCAATCAGGGACATTCTAGGATAGTTTTGGCCTATATTACCTCAGAGAGTTACTTGAACCCTTGGTTCTTATGTTGATAAAAAACATGTATAACACTTGCTTAATATCGATCGGTGGGCTGATGGGTTCACTGATGCTGGTGGCCATACCTCCACTGTGACTTCGTTACCTGCCCCCCCAGGTGCTGCGCGAGCTGATGGTGACTCAGGTGGTCAGCTCGGAGGAGCCCCAGCGGCTGCTGCGGCGCGGCTCCTGCGTGTTCAGCCGCGTGTACAAGGCGTTCTGTGAGGGCCTGTTCGAGGCGAAACTGTTCCTGACGTCCGCTCTACACCAGCCGACCATGCAACTGCTCATGGACGACGAGTGGTACCTGGACATCGACCCGAACAAGGTCAGGCGGTGACCGGAAAAAGAGGACGCCCATAGCACTGTGACGACACCTCCATATTGTGTGACGACACCGCCCTATTGTGTGACGACACCGCCCTATTGTGTGACGACACCTCCATATTGTGTGACGACACCGCCCTATTGTGTGACGACACCGCCCTATTGTGTGACGACACCTCCATATTGTGTGACGACACCGCCCTACTGTGTGACGACACCTCCATATTGTGTGACGACACCGCCCTATTGTGTGACGACACCGCCCTATTGTGTGACGACACCTCCATATTGTGTGACGACACCGCCCTACTGTGTGACGACACCTCCATATTGTGTGACGACACCTCCATATTGTGTGACGACACCTCCATATTGTGTGACGACACCGCCCTATTGTGTGACGACACCTCCATATTGTGTGACGACACCTCCATATTGTGTGACGACACCGCCCTATTGTGTGACGACACCGCCCTATTGTGTGACGACACCTCCATATTGTGTGACGACACCGCCCTACTGTGTGACGACACCTCCATATTGTGTGACGACACCGCCCTATTGTGTGACGACACCGCCCTATTGTGTGACGACACCGCCCTACTGTGTGACGACACCTCCATATTGTGTGACGACACCGCCCTATTGTGTGACAACACCTCCATATTGTGTGACGACACCTCCATATTGTGTGACGACACCGCCCTATTGTGTGACGACACCTCCATATTGTGTGACGACACCTCCATATTGTGTGACGACACCGCCCTATTGTGTGACGACACCGCCCTACTGTGTGACGACACCTCCATATTGTGTGACGACACCGCCCTATTGTGTGACGACACCTCCATATTGTGTGACGACACCTCCATATTGTGTGACGACACCGCCCTATTGTGTGACGACACCTCCATATTGTGTGACGACACCTCCATATTGTGTGACGACACCGCCCTATTGTGTGACGACACCTCCATATTGTGTGACGACACCGCCCTACTGTGTGACGACACCTCCATATTGTGTGACGACACCTCCCTATTGTGTGACGACACCGCCCTACTGTGTGACGACACCTCCATATTGTGTGACGACACCGCCCTATTGTGTGACGACACCTCCATATTGTGTGACGACACCGCCCTACTGTGTGACGACACCTCCATATTGTGTGACGACACCTCCCTATTGTGTGACGACACCGCCCTACTGTGTGACGACACCTCCCTATTGTGTGACGACACCTCCATATTGTGTGACGACACCGCCCTACTGTGTGACGACACCTCCATATTGTGTGACGACACCGCCCTACTGTGTGACGACACCTCCCTATTGTGTGACGACACCTCCATATTGTGTGACGACACCGCCCTATTGTGTGACGACACCTCCATATTGTGTGACGACACCGCCCTACTGTGTGACGACACCTCCATATTGTGTGACGACACCTCCCTATTGTGTGACGACACCGCCCTATTGTGTGACGACACCTCCATATTGTGTGACGACACCGCCCTATTGTGTGACGACACCTCCATATTGTGTGACGACACCGCCCTACTGTGTGACGACACCTCCATATTGTGTGACGACACCGCCCTATTGTGTGACGACACCTCCATATTGTGTGACGACACCGCCCTATTGTGTGACGACACCTCCATATTGTGTGACGACACCGCCCTATTGTGTGACGACACCGCCCTATTGTGTGACGACACCGCCCTATTGTGTGACGACACCTCCATATTGTGTGACGACACCTCCATATTGTGTGACGACACCGCCCTATTGTGTGACGACACCTCCATATTGTGTGACGACACCTCCATATTGTGTGACGACACCGCCCTATTGTGTGACGACACCTCCATATTGTGTGACGACACCGCCCTACTGTGTGACGACACCTCCATATTGTGTGACGACACCTCCCTATTGTGTGACGACACCGCCCTACTGTGTGACGACACCTCCATATTGTGTGACGACACCGCCCTATTGTGTGACGACACCTCCATATTGTGTGACGACACCGCCCTACTGTGTGACGACACCTCCATATTGTGTGACGACACCTCCCTATTGTGTGACGACACCGCCCTACTGTGTGACGACACCTCCCTATTGTGTGACGACACCTCCATATTGTGTGACGACACCGCCCTACTGTGTGACGACACCTCCATATTGTGTGACGACACCTCCATATTGTGTGACGACACCGCCCTACTGTGTGACGACACCTCCCTATTGTGTGACGACACCTCCATATTGTGTGACGACACCGCCCTATTGTGTGACGACACCTCCATATTGTGTGACGACACCGCCCTACTGTGTGACGACACCTCCATATTGTGTGACGACACCTCCCTATTGTGTGACTACACCGCCCTATTGTGTGACGACACCTCCATATTGTGTGACGACACCGCCCTATTGTGTGACGACACCTCCATATTGTGTGACGACACCGCCCTACTGTGTGACGACACCTCCATATTGTGTGACGACACCGCCCTATTGTGTGACGACACCTCCATATTGTGTGACGACACCGCCCTATTGTGTGACGACACCTCCATATTGTGTGACGACACCGCCCTATTGTGTGACGACACCTCCATATTGTGTGACGACACCGCCCTATTGTGTGACGACACCTCCATATTGTGTGACGACACCGCCCTATTGTGTGACGACACCGCCCTATTGTGTGACGACACCTCCATATTGTGTGACGACACCGCCCTATTGTGTGACGACACCTCCATATTGTGTGACGACACCGCCCTATTGTGTGACGACACCTCCATATTGTGTGACGACACCGCCCTACTGTGTGACGACACCTCAATATTGTGTGACGACACCGCCCTATTGTGTGACGACACCTCCATATTGTGTGACGACACCGCCCTACTGTGTGACGACACCTCCATATTGTGTGACGACACCGCCCTATTGTGTGACGACACCTCCATATTGTGTGACGACACCGCCCTATTGTGTGACGACACCTCCATATTGTGTGACGACACCGCCCTATTGTGTGACGACACCTCCATATTGTGTGACGACACCGCCCTATTGTGTGACGACACCTCCATATTGTGTGACGACACCGCCCTATTGTGTGACGACACCGCCCTATTGTGTGACGACACCTCCATATTGTGTGACGACACCGCCCTATTGTGTGACGACACCTCCATATTGTGTGCGAGTAGAGGGGAGAACGGGGGGATTTCTCTGTGTGTGCACCCATTTTGCAGACTGTGCTCCTTTGTGTGTCGCCGCGACTGCTCCGTTCTCTTGTGTCTCGGCAGTTGACGTTCTTGTGACTGCGTGTGTGGCCAGTGTGACTGTGGGTGGCCAGTGTGACTGCGTGTGTGGCCAGTGTGACTGTGGGTGACCAGTGTGACTGTGTGTGACCAGTGTGACTGTGGGTGGCCAGTGTGACTGTGGCCAGTGTGACTGTGTGTGGCCACTGTGGGTGGCCAGTGTGACTGTGTGTGGCCAGTGTGACTGTGTGTGGCCAGTGTGACTGTGTGTGACCAGTGTGACTGTGTGTGGCCAGTGTGACTGTGTGTGGCCAGTGTGACTGTGTGTGGCCAGTGTGACTGTGGGTGGCCAGTGTGACTGTGTGTGGCCAGTGTGACTGTGTGTGACCAGTGTGACTGTGTGTGGCCAGTGTGACTGTGTGTGGCCAGTGTGACTGTGTGTGTGGACAGTGTGACTGTGGGTGGCCAGTGTGACTGTGTGTGTGGCCAGTGTGACTGTGTGTGGCCAGTGTGACTGTGTGTGACCAGTGTGACTGTGTGTGGCCAGTGTGACTGTGTGTGGCCAGTGTGACTGTGTGTGGCCAGTGTGACTGTGTGTGTGGTCAGTGTGACTGTGTGTGTGGCCAGTGTGACTGTGGGTGGCCAGTGTGACTGTGTGTGTGGCCAGTGTGACTGTGTGTGTGGCCAGTGTGACTGTGGGTGGCCAGTGTGACTGTGGGTGGCCAGTGTGACTGTGGGTGGCCAGTGTGACTGTGTGTGGCCAGTGTGACTGTGTGTGGCCAGTGTGACTGTGTGTGGCCAGTGTGACTGTGGGTGGCCAGTGTGACTGTGTGTGGCCAGTGTGACTGTGTGTGGCCAGTGTGACTGTGTGTGACCAGTGTGACTGTGTGTGGCCAGTGTGACTGTGTGTGGCCTGTGCGACTGTGTGTGGCCAGTGTGACTGTGTGTGGCCAGTGTGACTGTGTGTGTGTGGCCAGTGTAACTGTGTGTGTGGCCAGTGTGACTGTGTGTGTGGCCAGTGTGACTGTTTGTGGCCAATGTGACTGTGTGTGTGGCCAGTGTGACTGTGTGTGTGGCCAGTGTGACTGTGTGTGTGGCCAGTGTGACTGTGTGTGTGGCCAGTGTGACTGTGTGTGTGGCCAGTGTGACTGTGTGTGGCCAGTGTGACTGTGTGTGGCCAGTGTGACTGTGTGTGGCCAGTGTGACTGTGTGTGTGGCCAGTGTGACTGTGTGTGTGGCCAGTGTGACTGTGTGTGGCCAGTGTGACTGTGTGTGGCCAGTGTGACTGTGTGTGTGGCCAGTGTGACTGTGGGTGGCCAGTGTGACTGTGGGTGGCCAGTGTGACTGTGTGTGGCCAGTGTGACTGTGTGTGGCCAGTGTGACTGTGTGACTGTGTGTGGCCAGTGTGACTGTGTGACTGTGTGACTGTGTGTGGCCAGTGTGACTGTGTGTGGCCAGTGTGACTGTGGGTGGCCAGTGTGACTGTGGGTGGCCAGTGTGACTGTGGGTGGCCAGTGTGACTGTGGGTGGCCAGTGTGACTGTGTGTGGCCAGTGTGATTGTGTGTGGCCAGTATGACTGTGTGTGGCCAGTGTGACTTTTAGGTCTCTGAAAGGTGTTCCCTTTACGCGGTCCGGCTCAGTGGTGTCAGTCAGAACTCGGCAACCTAACCGCCGGTCCCGCTCCTCTGTCAGAAGCCTAACCGCCGGTCCCGCCCCTCTGTCAGAAGCCTAACCGCCGGTCCCGCCCCTCTGTCAGTCAGAAGCCTAACCGCCGGTCCCGCCCCTCTGTCAGAAGCCTAACCGCCGGTCCCGCTCCTCTGTCAGAAGCCTAACCGCCGGTCCCGCCCCTCTGTCAGTCAGAAGCCTAACCGCCGGTCCCGCCCCTCTGTCAGAAGCCTAGCCGCCGGTCCCGCCCCTCTGTCAGAAGCCTAACCGCCGGTCCCGCCCCTCTGTCAGTCAGAAGCCTAACCGCCGGTCCTGCCCCTCTGTCAGAAGCCTAACCGCCGGTCCCGCTCCTCTGTCAGAAGCCTAACCGCCGGTCCCGCCCCTCTGTCAGTCAGAAGCCTAACCGCCGGTCCCGCCCCTCTGTCAGAAGCCTAGCCGCCGGTCCCGCCCCTCTGTCAGAAGCCTAACCGCCGGTCCCGCCCCTCTGTCAGTCAGAAGCCTAACCGCCGGTCCCGCCCCTCTGTCAGAAGCCTAACCGCCGGTCCCGATCCTCTGTCAGAAGCCTAATCGCCGGTCCCGCCCTGTGTCAGTCAGAAGCCTAACCGCCGGTCCCGCTCCTCTGTCAGTCAGAAGCCTAACCGCCGGTCCCGCTCCTCTGTCAGAAGCCTAACCGCCGGTCCCGCTCCTCTGTCAGTCAGAAGCCTAACCGCCGGTCCCGCCCCTCTGTCAGAAGCCTAACCGCCGGTCCCGCCCCTCTGTCAGTCAGAAGCCTAACCGCCGGTCCCGCCCCTCTGTCAGAAGCCTAACCGCCGGTCCCGCCCTGTGTCTGTCAGAAGCCTAACCGCCGGTCCCGCCCCTCTGTCAGAAGCCTAACCGCCGGTCCCGCCCCTCTGTCAGAAGCCTAACCGCCGGTCCCGCCCTGTGTCTGTCAGAAGCCTAACCGCCGGTCCCGCCCCTCTGTCAGAAGCCTAACCGCCGGTCCCGCCCCTCTGTCAGAAGCCTAACCGCCGGTCCCGCCCTGTGTCTGTCAGAAGCCTAACCGCCGGTCCCTCCCCTCTGTCAGTCAGAAGCCTAACCGCCGGTCCCGCCCCTCTGTCAGAAGCCTAACCGCCGGTCCCGCCCCTCTGTCAGTCAGAAGCCTAACCGCCGGTCCCGCTCCTCTGTCAGTCAGAAGCCTAACCGCCGGTCCCGCTCCTCTGTCAGAAGCCTAACCGCCGGTCCCGCCCCTCTGTCAGTCAGAAGCCTAACCGCCGGTCCCGCCCCTCTGTCAGAAGCCTAACCGCCGGTCCCGCCCCTCTGTCAGTCAGAAGCCTAACCGCCGGTCCCGCCCCTCTGTCAGAAGCCTAACCGCCGGTCCTGCCCCTCTGTCTGTCAGAAGCCTAACCGCCGGTCCCTCCCCTCTGTCAGTCAGAAGCCTAACCGTCGGTCCCGCTCCTCTGTCAGTCAGAAGCCTAACCGCCGGTCCCGCCCCTCTGTCAGAAGCCTAACCGCCGGTCCTGCCCCTCTGTCTGTCAGAAGCCTAACCGCCGGTCCCTCCCCTCTGTCAGTCAGAAGCCTAACCGTCGGTCCCGCTCCTCTGTCAGTCAGAAGCCTAACCGCCGGTCCCGCCCCTCTGTCAGAAGCCTAACCGCCGGTCCCTCCCCTCTGTCAGTCAGAAGCCTAACCGTCGGTCCCGCTCCTCTGTCAGTCAGAAGCCTAACCGCCGGTCCCGCCCCTCTGTCAGAAGCCTAACCGCCGGTCCCGCCCCTCTGTCAGTCAGAAGCCTAACCGCCGGTACCGCCCCTCTGTCAGAAGCCTAACCGCCGGTCCCGCCCCTCTGTCAGTCAGAAGCCTAACCGCCGGTCCCGCCCCTCTTGTCAGTCAGAAGCCTAACCGCTGGTCCCGCCCCTCTGTCAGAAGCCTAACCGCCGGTCCCGCCCCTCTGTCAGTCAGAAGCCTAACCGCCGGTCCCGCCCCTCTGTCACAGGTGGACGAGGGCCTGTCGGCCGAGGAGCGGGTGGCGCGTCCCGCCGCCACTGACGGCACCCACCACGCTGCCGTGGCCGACAGGCTGGCGCGCCTCACCGACAGCTTTATGTCGGAGATCGCCGCCAGCGCTGCCTGCTTCCCGCCCAGCCTAGCGTGGGTGGTCCGCACCCTGCACGGCCTGCTGGCCGCGCGCGGCCGCTGCTCTGCCGACCAGCTAAACGCCATCTGCGTCGACCTGATGTTCGCCTTCTTCATCTGCCCGGCCGTGGTGGACCCGGTGCAGTACGGCATCCTGGAGGCTCCCGTCAGTCCGGCGGCCAGACACAACCTGATCCAGGTCGGCCAGATCCTGCAGGTGCTGGCCATGAACCAGACGGACGAGGTCGACCCGCGGCTGCGGCCCTTCTACGACCGCTTCGACAAGAGCACCATGCCGTCGCTGCTGGCGGCGATCGTGAGCGGCGGCGGTGAGGACGGGGCTGGGTGGCAGGAGGAGCGGCAGGATCCGCTGGAGCGCGGCACCCACCTGGTGGGCCTCAGTCGGTCGGCTGTACTGGTGAGCAGGGAGCACCTGGGCCACCTGGTGGGTCTGCTGCGCCGGCTGGCCTCGCACACCTCTCACCTTGCAGATAAGAAGCTGCTGGAGGGCCTGGTGGCGCACCTGCCGGCGCCGGAGCCGCCCTCGTCCACGCCGCCGCCACCGCCGCCGGCCAGCGCGGGCCACGGCGCCGCAATGTCGCCTCAGGGTGGAGGACAGGGCAGCCATGGTGCCAACTCTCATGGCAGCCGCCGAAGCCGCATACTGGACAAAGGTAGGCAACGCCTCAGGCCAACAATCGTAACATACTAATATCTGTCGTATATTTGTTTTAATAGGTACTCAGTATCGTCCCTGTTGTCATGAATTGTATTATGTTTTCTGGGGTATGCAAAACATTGTAAACTGTTACATTCACGTGAAAGCCGATTGTAAATGCTTCGAGTAATTGTATCTGTGAGCCAGTGTTGCCCTCGCTGGAAGCCAGCCGTCAGGCGGTCCGTCCGTGGAGGAGGACGGCTGCTGACCCGTCCTCCCGTCTGCCGTGCAGTGCACCAGCGGCGCGCTCGCAGCACGGGCGGCGTCGGCGGCCCCCAGCAGCCGGCGCCCGAGGAGCCCTGCCTCGAGGTGCTGGTGGTGTCACTCAACACGCCCGGCGCCTGTCCCGGGATGATCACCGAACAAAAGGTCAGTCGGCAGACAGACGTCTGTCACATAGAACACATCATAGACAAACACACTGAGAAGCGCAACTCATCAGTGTGACGAGTAGAGGGCAGCAACTTACAGCTACCCCTCCTGTGTGGAAGGTTTGTGTGAATATATTTTACTTGCTAGTTCACATATGAATAGTTAATTGATTGTGTATAGTGCAACCGATGGTATGAGGAGCCGATGCTATCCGGCCTAGTTTGCCGACTTGACCTGACTAATTACCTGATTGCCCCGTGTGACCTGGCCGCAGGTTTTGCGGGCGGAGTGCCAGGGCGTCGGCGGCCAGCAGTCGACCGGCGCCGGCGCAGCGGCCCAGCCCGGCGGCGGCGCTCCGGCGGCGCCCTCCGAGCCGGACGACCGCGAGAGTTTGACCTCGGCCTCGGCCACCGTGCCCGAGACGGCCGAGAAACGCACCCGCTTCAGCATCAGCCAGGAGGACGGATCCATAGGTGAGGAGGGGGATGGTGGTCCCATAGGTGAGGAGGGGGAGGGGGACCCCCCCCCATAGGTGAACAGGGGGATGGTGCCCCTCCCATAGGTGAAGAGGGGGATGGTGGTCCCCATAGGTGAGGAAGGGATGGTGGCCCGCCATAGGTGATTTTTTTTTTACCCCCTCGTATCCTCAGAACCAATGACGGCAGCGAGACGCGCAATGCGGTGATCGAAAGCTCTCAATGAGACGTAGCTAATGCATGCTAGACATTCTTAAAATAAGGTCACATGTCTGGTCACGGTCAGGTCAAAGGTCAAAACCGAGGTACCAGATGTTGATGGCCATACTTTCCATTCAAAGCCTTATATTGCCACTATTACCGCACAAAGTGCTCTCAAAGGTATAATGCATCTCTGCACTGTACCTGGCCTGTTGTTGACGTGTGGCGCCTGTCTCTGCGGACTGCACTGTACCGGGCCTGTTGTTTACGTGTGGCGCCTGTCTCTGCGGACTGCACTGTACCGGGCCTGTTGTTGACGTGTGGCGCCTGTCTCTGCGGACTGCACTGTACCGGGCCTGTTGTTTACGTGTGGCGCCTGTCTCTGCGGACTGCACTGTACCGGGCCTGTTGTTGACGTGTGGCGCCTGTCTCTGCGGACTGCACTGTACCGGGCCTGTTGTTGACGTGTGGCGCCTGTCTCTGCGGACTGCACTGTACTGGGCCTGTTGGTGACGTGTGGCGCCTGTCTCTGCGGACTGCACTGTACCGGGCCTGTTGGTGACGTGTGGCGCCTGTCTCTGCGGACTACACTGTACCGGGCCTGTTGGTGACGTGTGGCGCCTGTCTCTGCGGACTGCACTGTACCGGGCCTGTTGTTGACGTGTGGCGCCTGTCTCTGCGGACTGCACTGTACCGGGCCTGTTGTTGACGTGTGGCGCCTGTCTCTGCGGACTGCACTGTACCGAGCCTGTTGTTGACGTGTGGCGCCTGTCTCTGCGGACTGCACTGTACCGGGCCTGTTGTTGACGTGTGGCGCCTGTCTCTGCGGACTGCACTGTACCGGGCCTGTTGTTGACGTGTGGCGCCTGTCTCTGCGGACTGCACTGTACTGGGCCTGTTGGTGACGTGTGGCGCCTGTCTCTGCGGACTGCACTGTACCGGGCCTGTTGGTGACGTGTGGCGCCTGTCTCTGCGGACTACACTGTACCGGGCCTGTTGGTGACGTGTGGCGCCTGTCTCTGCGGACTGCACTGTACCGGGCCTGTTGTTGACGTGTGGCGCCTGTCTCTGCGGACTGCACTGTACCGGGCCTGTTGTTGACGTGTGGCGCCTGTCTCTGCGGACTGCACTGTACCGAGCCTGTTGTTGACGTGTGGCGCCTGTCTCTGCGGACTGCACTGTACCGGGCCTGTTGTTGACGTGTGGCGCCTGTCTCTGCGGACTGCACTGTACCGGGCCTGTTGGTGACGTGTGGCGCCTGTCTCTGCGGACTGCACTGTACCGGGCCTGTTGTTGACGTGTGGCGCCTGTCTCTGCGGACTGCACTGTACCGGGCCTGTTGTTGACATGTGGCGCCTGTCTCTGCGGACTGCACTGTACCGGGCCTGTTGGTGACGTGTGGCGCCTGTCTCTGCGGACTGCACTGTACCGGGCCTGTTGTTGACGGGTGGCGCCTGTCTCTGCGGACTGCACTGCACCTGGCCTGTTGTTGACGGGTGGCGCCGTCTCTGCGGACTGCACTGTACCGGGCCTGTTGTTGACGTGTGGCGCCTGTCTCTGCGGACTGCACTGTACCGGGCCTGTTGTTGACGTGTGGCGCCTGTCTCTGCGGACTGCACTGTACCGGGCCTGTTGTTGACGTGTGGCGCCTGTCTCTGCGGACTGCACTTTACCGGGCCTGTTGTTGACGTGTGGCGCCTGTCTCTGCGGACTGCACTGTACCGGGCCTGTTGTTGACGTGTGGCGCCTGTCTCTGCGGACTGCACTGTACCGGGCCTGTTGTTGACGTGTGGCGCCTGTCTCTGCGGACTGCACTGTACCGGGCCTGTTGTTGACGTGTGGCGCCTGTCTCTGCGGACTGCACTTTACCGGGCCTGTTGTTGACGTGTGGCGCCTGTCTCTGCGGACTGCACTGTACCGGGCCTGTTGTTGACGTGTGGCGCCTGTCTCTGCGGACTGCACTTTACCGGGCCTGTTGTTGACGTGTGGCGCCTGTCTCTGCGGACTGCACTTTACCGGGCCTGTTGTTGACGTGTGGCGCCTGTCTCTGCGGACTGCACTGTACCGGGCCTGTTGGTGACGGGTGGCGCCTGTCTCTGCGGACTGCACTGTACCGGGCCTGTTGTTGACGTGTGGCGCCTGTCTCTGCGGACTGCACTGTACCGGGCCTGTTGTTGACGTGTGGCGCCTGTCTCTGCGGACTGCACTTTACCGGGCCTGTTGTTGACGTGTGGCGCCTGTCTCTGCGGACTGCACTGTGCCGGGCCTGTTGTTGACGTGTGGCGCCTGTCTCTGCGGACTGCATTGTACCGGGCCTGTTGTTGACGTGTGGCGCCTGTGTCTGCGGACTGCACTGTACCGGGCCTGTTGTTGACGTGTGGCGCCTGTCTCTGCGGACTGCACTGTACGGGGCCTGTTGGTGACGGGTGGCGCCTGTCTCTGCGGACTGCACTTTACCGGGCCTGTTGTTGACGTGTGGCGCCTTCTCTGCGGACTGCACTGTACCGGGCCTGTTGGTGACGGGTGGCGCCTGTCTCTGCGGACTGCACTGTACCGGGCCTGTTGTTGACGTGTGGCGCCTGTCTCTGCGGACTGCACTGTACCGGGCCTGTTGTTGACGTGTGGCGCCTGTCTGCGGACTGCACTTTACCGGGCCTGTTGTTGACGTGTGGCGCCTGTCTCTGCGGACTGCACTGTACCGGGCCTGTTGGTGACGGGTGGCGCCTGTCTCTGCGGACTGTACTGTACCGGGCCTGTTGTTGACGTGTGGCGCCTGTCTCTGCGGACTGCACTGTACCGGGCCTGTTGTTGACGTGTGGCGCCTGTCTCTGCGGACTGCACTGTACCGGGCCTGTTGGTGACGTGTGGCGCCTGTCTTTGCGGACTGCACTGTACCGGGCCTGTTGGTGACGGGTGGCGCCTGTCTCTGCGGACTGCACTGTACCGGGCCTGTTGTTGACGTGTGGCGCCTGTCTCTGCGGACTGCACTGTACCGGGCCTGTTGTTGACGTGTGGCGCCTGTCTCTGCGGACTGCACTTTACCGGGCCTGTTGTTGACGTGTGGCGCCTGTTTCTGCGGACTGCACTGTACCGGGCCTGTTGTTGACGTGTGGCGCCTGTCTCTGCGGACTGCACTGTACCGGGCCTGTTGTTGACGTGTGGCGCCTGTGTTTGCGGACTGCACTGTACCGGGCCTGTTGTTGACGGATGGCGCCTGTCTCTGCGGACTGCACTGTACCGGGCCTGTTGTTGACGGGTGGCGCCTGTCTCTGCGGACTGCACTGTACCGGGCCTGTTGGTGACGGGTGGCGCCTGTCTCTGCGGACTGCACTTTACCGGGCCTGTTGTTGACGTGTGTCGCCTGTCTCTGCGGACTGCACTGTACCGGGCCTGTTGGTGACGGGTGGCGCCTGTCTGCGGACTGCACTGTACCGGGCCTGTTGTTGACGTGTGGCGCCTGTCTCTGCGGACTGCACTGTACCGGGCCTGTTGTTGACGTGTGGCGCCTGTCTCTGCGGACTGCACTGTACCGGGCCTGTTGGTGACGTGTGGCGCCTGTCTCTGCGGACTGCACTTTACCGGGCCTGTTGTTGACGTGTGGCGCCTGTCTCTGCGGACTGCACTGTACCGGGCCTGTTGGTGACGGGTGGCGCCTGTCTCTGCGGACTGCACTGTACCGGGCCTGTTGGTGACGTGTGGCGCCTGTCTCTGCGGACTGTACTGTACGGGGCCTGTTGGTGACGTGTGGCGCCTGTCTCTGCGGACTGCACTTTATCGGGCCTGTTGTTGACGTGTGGCGCCTGTCTCTGCGGACTGCACTGTACCGGGCCTGTTGTTGACGTGTGGCGCCTGTCTCTGCGGACTGCACTTTATCGGGCCTGTTGTTGACGTGTGGCGCCTGTCTCTGCGGACTGCACTGTACCGGGCCTGTTGGTGACGGGTGGCGCCTGTCTCTGCGGACTGCACTGTACCGGGCCTGTTGTTGACGTGTGGCGCCTGTCTCTGCGGACTGCACTTTACCGGGCCTGTTGTTGACGTGTGGCGCCTGTCTCTGCGGACTGCACTGTACCGGGCCTGTTGGTGACGGGTGGCGCCTGTCTCTGCGGACTGCACTGTACCGGGCCTGTTGTTGACGTGTGGCGCCTGTCTCTGCGGACTGCACTGTACCGGGCCTGTTGTTGACGTGTGGCGCCTGTCTCTGCGGACTGCACTTTACCGGGCCTGTTGTTGACGTGTGGCGCCTGTCTCTGCGGACTGCACTGTACCGGGCCTGTTTTTGACGGGTGGCGCCTGTCTCTGCGGACTGCACTTTACCGGGCCTGTTGTTGACGTGTGGCGCCTGTCTCTGCGGACTGCACTGTACCGGGCCTGTTGGTGACGGGTGGCGCCTGTCTCTGCGGACTGCACTGTACCGGGCCTGTTGTTGACGTGTGGCGCCTGTCTCTGCGGACTGCACTGTACCGGGCCTGTTGTTGACTTGTGGCGCCTGTCTCTGCGGACTGCACTGTACCGGGCCTGTTGGTGACGTGTGGCGCCTGTCTCTGCGGACTGCACTGTACCGGGCCTGTTGGTGACGTGTGGCGCCTGTCTCTGCGGACTGCACTGTACCGGGCCTGTTGTTGACGTGTGGCGCCTGTCTCTGCGGACTGCACTGTACCGGGCCTGTTGGTGACGTGTGGCGCCTGTCTCTGCGGACTGCACTGTACCGGGCCTGTTGGTGACGGGTGGCGCCTGTCTCTGCGGACTGCACTGTACCGGGCCTGTTGGTGACGGGTGGCGCCTGTCTCTGCGGACTGCACTGTACCGGGCCTGTTGGTGACGGGTGGCGCCTGTCTCTGCGGACTGCACTTTACCGGGCCTGTTGTTGACGTGTGGCGCCTGTCTCTGCGGACTGCACTGTACCGGGCCTGTTGGTGACGTGTGGCGCCCGTCTCTGCGGACTGCACTGTACCGGGCCTGTTGTTGACGTGTGGCGCCTGTCTCTGCGGACTGCACTGTACCGGGCCTGTTGGTGACGTGTGGCGCCTGTCTCTGCGGACTGCACTTTACCGGGCCTGTTGTTGACGTGTGGCGCCTGTCTCTGCGGACTGCACTGTACCGGGCCTGTTGGTGACGTGTGGCGCCTGTCTCTGCGGACTGCACTGTACCGGGCCTGTTGTTGACGTGTGGCGCCTGTCTCTGCGGACTGCCTGTACCGGGCCTGTTGTTGACGTGTGGCGCCTGTCTCTGCGGACTGCACTGTACCGGGCCTGTTGTTGACGTGTGGTGCCTGTCTCTGCGGACTGCACTGTACCGGGCCTGTTGTTGACGTGTGGCGCCTGTCTCTGCGGACTGCACTGTACCGGGCCTGTTGTTGACGTGTGGCGCCTGTCTCTGCGGACTGCACTGTACCGGGCCTGTTGTTGACGTGTGGCGCCTGTCTCTGCGGACTGCACTGTACCGGGCCTGTTGTTGACGTGTGGCGCCTGTCTCTGCGGACTGCACTGTACCGGGCCTGTTGTTGACGTGTGGCGCCTGTCTCTGCGGACTGCACTGTACCGGGCCTGTTGTTGACGTGTGGCGCCTGTCTCTGCGGACTGCACTGTACCGGGCCTGTTGTTGACGTGTGGCGCCTGTCTCTGCGGACTGCACTGTACCGGGCCTGTTGTTGACGTGTGGCGCCTGTCTCTGCGGACTGCACTGTACCGGGCCTGTTGTTGACGTGTGGCGCCTGTCTCTGCGGACTGCACTGTACCGGGCCTGTTGTTGACGTGTGGCGCCTGTCTCTGCGGACTGCACTGTACCGGGCCCGTTGTTGACGTGTGGCGCCTGTCTCTGCGGACTGCACTGTACCGGGCCTGTTGTTGACGTGTGGCGCCTGTCTCTGCGGACTGCACTGTACCGGGCCTGTTGTTGACGTGTGGCGCCTGTCTCTGCGGACTGCACTGTACCGGGCCTGTTGTTGACGTGTGGCGCCTGTCTCTGCGGACTGCACTTTACCGGGCCTGTTGTTGACGTGTGGCGCCTGTCTCTGCGGACTGCACTTTACCGGGCCTGTTGTTGACGTGTGGCGCCTGTCTCTGCGGACTGCACTGTACCGGGCCTGTTGTTGACGTGTGGCGCCTGTCTCTGCGGACTGCACTGTACCGGGCCTGTTGTTGACGTGTGGCGCCTGTCTCTGCGGACTGCACTGTACCGGGCCTGTTGTTGACGTGTGGCGCCTGTCTCTGCGGACTGCACTGTACCGGGCCTGTTGTTGACGTGTGGCGCCTGTCTCTGCGGACTGCACTGTACCGGGCCTGTTGGTGACGGGTGGCGCCTGTCTCTGCGGACTGCACTTTACCGGGCCTGTTGTTGACGTGTGGCGCCTGTCTCTGCGGACTGCACTGTACCGGGCCTGTTGGTGACGTGTGGCGCCCGTCTCTGCGGACTGCACTGTACCGGGCCTGTTGTTGACGTGTGGCGCCTGTCTCTGCGGACTGCACTGTACCGGGCCTGTTGGTGACGTGTGGCGCCTGTCTCTGCGGACTGCACTTTACCGGGCCTGTTGTTGACGTGTGGCGCCTGTCTCTGCGGACTGCACTGTACCGGGCCTGTTGGTGACGTGTGGCGCCTGTCTCTGCGGACTGCACTGTACCGGGCCTGTTGTTGACGTGTGGCGCCTGTCTCTGCGGACTGCCTGTACCGGGCCTGTTGTTGACGTGTGGCGCCTGTCTCTGCGGACTGCACTGTACCGGGCCTGTTGTTGACGTGTGGTGCCTGTCTCTGCGGACTGCACTGTACCGGGCCTGTTGTTGACGTGTGGCGCCTGTCTCTGCGGACTGCACTGTACCGGGCCTGTTGTTGACGTGTGGCGCCTGTCTCTGCGGACTGCACTGTACCGGGCCTGTTGTTGACGTGTGGCGCCTGTCTCTGCGGACTGCACTGTACCGGGCCTGTTGTTGACGTGTGGCGCCTGTCTCTGCGGACTGCACTGTACCGGGCCTGTTGTTGACGTGTGGCGCCTGTCTCTGCGGACTGCACTGTACCGGGCCTGTTGTTGACGTGTGGCGCCTGTCTCTGCGGACTGCACTGTACCGGGCCTGTTGTTGACGTGTGGCGCCTGTCTCTGCGGACTGCACTGTACCGGGCCTGTTGTTGACGTGTGGCGCCTGTCTCTGCGGACTGCACTGTACCGGGCCTGTTGTTGACGTGTGGCGCCTGTCTCTGCGGACTGCACTGTACCGGGCCTGTTGTTGACGTGTGGCGCCTGTCTCTGCGGACTGCACTGTACCGGGCCTGTTGTTGACGTGTGGCGCCTGTCTCTGCGGACTGCACTGTACTGGGCCTGTTGGTGACGTGTGGCGCCTGTCTCTGCGGACTGCACTGTACCGGGCCTGTTGGTGACGTGTGGCGCCTGTCTCTGCGGACTACACTGTACCGGGCCTGTTGGTGACGTGTGGCGCCTGTCTCTGCGGACTGCACTGTACCGGGCCTGTTGTTGACGTGTGGCGCCTGTCTCTGCGGACTGCACTGTACCGGGCCTGTTGTTGACGTGTGGCGCCTGTCTCTGCGGACTGCACTGTACCGAGCCTGTTGTTGACGTGTGGCGCCTGTCTCTGCGGACTGCACTGTACCGGGCCTGTTGTTGACGTGTGGCGCCTGTCTCTGCGGACTGCACTGTACCGGGCCTGTTGTTGACGTGTGGCGCCTGTCTCTGCGGACTGCACTGTACTGGGCCTGTTGGTGACGTGTGGCGCCTGTCTCTGCGGACTGCACTGTACCGGGCCTGTTGGTGACGTGTGGCGCCTGTCTCTGCGGACTACACTGTACCGGGCCTGTTGGTGACGTGTGGCGCCTGTCTCTGCGGACTGCACTGTACCGGGCCTGTTGTTGACGTGTGGCGCCTGTCTCTGCGGACTGCACTGTACCGGGCCTGTTGTTGACGTGTGGCGCCTGTCTCTGCGGACTGCACTGTACCGAGCCTGTTGTTGACGTGTGGCGCCTGTCTCTGCGGACTGCACTGTACCGGGCCTGTTGTTGACGTGTGGCGCCTGTCTCTGCGGACTGCACTGTACCGGGCCTGTTGGTGACGTGTGGCGCCTGTCTCTGCGGACTGCACTGTACCGGGCCTGTTGTTGACGTGTGGCGCCTGTCTCTGCGGACTGCACTGTACCGGGCCTGTTGTTGACATGTGGCGCCTGTCTCTGCGGACTGCACTGTACCGGGCCTGTTGGTGACGTGTGGCGCCTGTCTCTGCGGACTGCACTGTACCGGGCCTGTTGTTGACGGGTGGCGCCTGTCTCTGCGGACTGCACTGCACCTGGCCTGTTGTTGACGGGTGGCGCCGTCTCTGCGGACTGCACTGTACCGGGCCTGTTGTTGACGTGTGGCGCCTGTCTCTGCGGACTGCACTGTACCTGGCCTGTTGTTGACGTGTGGCGCCTGTCTCTGCGGACTGCACTGTACCGGGCCTGTTGTTGACGTGTGGCGCCTGTCTCTGCGGACTGCACTGTACCGGGCCTGTTGTTGACGGGTGGCGCCTGTCTCTGCGGACTGCACTGTACCGGGCCTGTTGTTGACGTGTGGCGCCTGTCTCTGCGGACTGCACTGTACCGGGCCTGTTGGTGACGTGTGGCGCCTGTCTCTGCGGACTGCACTGTACCGGGCCTGTTGGTGACGTGTGGCCCCTGTCTCTGCGGACTGCACTGTACCGGGCCTGTTGTCGACGGGTGGCGCCTGTCTGCGGACTGCACTGTACCGGGCCTGTTGTTGACGGGTGGCGCCTGTCTCTGCGGACTGCACTGTACCTGGCCTGTTGTTGACGTGTGGCGCCTGTCTCTGCGGACTGCACTTTACCGGGCCTGTTGTTGACGTGTGGCGCCTGTCTCTGCGGACTGCACTGTACCGGGCCTGTTGGTGACGGGTGGCGCCTGTCTCTGCGGACTGCACTGTACCGGGCCTGTTGTTGACGTGTGGCGCCTGTCTCTGCGGACTGCACTGTACCGGGCCTGTTGGTGACGTGTGGCGCCTGTCTCTGCGGACTGCACTGTACCGGGCCTGTTGGTGACGTGTGGCCCCTGTCTCTGCGGACTGCACTGTACCGGGCCTGTTGTCGACGGGTGGCGCCTGTCTGCGGACTGCACTGTACCGGGCCTGTTGTTGACGGGTGGCGCCTGTCTCTGCGGACTGCACTGTACCTGGCCTGTTGTTGACGTGTGGCGCCTGTCTCTGCGGACTGCACTTTACCGGGCCTGTTGTTGACGTGTGGCGCCTGTCTCTGCGGACTGCACTGTACCGGGCCTGTTGTTGACGTGTGGCGCCTGTCTCTGCGGACTGCACTGTACCGGGCCTGTTGTTGACGTGTGGCGCCTGTCTCTGCGGACTGCACTTTACCGGGCCTGTTGTTGACGTGTGGCGCCTGTCTCTGCGGACTGCACTGTACCGGGCCTGTTGGTGACGTGTGGCGCCTGTCTCTGCGGACTGCACTGTACCGGGCCTGTTGGTGACGGGTGGCGCCTGTCTCTGCGGACTGCACTTTACCGGGCCTGTTGTTGACGTGTGGCGCCTGTCTCTGCGGACTGCACTGTACCGGGCCTGTTGGTGACGTGTGGCGCCCGTCTCTGCGGACTGCACTGTACCGGGCCTGTTGTTGACGTGTGGCGCCTGTCTCTGCGGACTGCACTGTACCGGGCCTGTTGGTGACGTGTGGCGCCTGTCTCTGCGGACTGCACTTTACCGGGCCTGTTGTTGACGTGTGGCGCCTGTCTCTGCGGACTGCACTGTACCGGGCCTGTTGGTGACGTGTGGCGCCTGTCTCTGCGGACTGCACTGTACCGGGCCTGTTGTTGACGTGTGGCGCCTGTCTCTGCGGACTGCCTGTACCGGGCCTGTTGTTGACGTGTGGCGCCTGTCTCTGCGGACTGCACTGTACCGGGCCTGTTGTTGACGTGTGGTGCCTGTCTCTGCGGACTGCACTGTACCGGGCCTGTTGTTGACGTGTGGCGCCTGTCTCTGCGGACTGCACTGTACCGGGCCTGTTGTTGACGTGTGGCGCCTGTCTCTGCGGACTGCACTGTACCGGGCCTGTTGTTGACGTGTGGCGCCTGTCTCTGCGGACTGCACTGTACCGGGCCTGTTGTTGACGTGTGGCGCCTGTCTCTGCGGACTGCACTGTACCGGGCCTGTTGTTGACGTGTGGCGCCTGTCTCTGCGGACTGCACTGTACCGGGCCTGTTGTTGACGTGTGGCGCCTGTCTCTGCGGACTGCACTGTACCGGGCCTGTTGTTGACGTGTGGCGCCTGTCTCTGCGGACTGCACTGTACCGGGCCTGTTGTTGACGTGTGGCGCCTGTCTCTGCGGACTGCACTGTACCGGGCCTGTTGTTGACGTGTGGCGCCTGTCTCTGCGGACTGCACTGTACCGGGCCTGTTGTTGACGTGTGGCGCCTGTCTCTGCGGACTGCACTGTACCGGGCCCGTTGTTGACGTGTGGCGCCTGTCTCTGCGGACTGCACTGTACCGGGCCTGTTGTTGACGTGTGGCGCCTGTCTCTGCGGACTGCACTGTACCGGGCCTGTTGTTGACGTGTGGCGCCTGTCTCTGCGGACTGCACTGTACCGGGCCTGTTGTTGACGTGTGGCGCCTGTCTCTGCGGACTGCACTTTACCGGGCCTGTTGTTGACGTGTGGCGCCTGTCTCTGCGGACTGCACTTTACCGGGCCTGTTGTTGACGTGTGGCGCCTGTCTCTGCGGACTGCACTGTACCGGGCCTGTTGTTGACGTGTGGCGCCTGTCTCTGCGGACTGCACTGTACCGGGCCTGTTGTTGACGTGTGGCGCCTGTCTCTGCGGACTGCACTGTACCGGGCCTGTTGTTGACGTGTGGCGCCTGTCTCTGCGGACTGCACTGTACCGGGCCTGTTGTTGACGTGTGGCGCCTGTCTCTGCGGACTGCACTGTACCGGGCCTGTTGGTGACGGGTGGCGCCTGTCTCTGCGGACTGCACTTTACCGGGCCTGTTGTTGACGTGTGGCGCCTGTCTCTGCGGACTGCACTGTACCGGGCCTGTTGGTGACGTGTGGCGCCCGTCTCTGCGGACTGCACTGTACCGGGCCTGTTGTTGACGTGTGGCGCCTGTCTCTGCGGACTGCACTGTACCGGGCCTGTTGGTGACGTGTGGCGCCTGTCTCTGCGGACTGCACTTTACCGGGCCTGTTGTTGACGTGTGGCGCCTGTCTCTGCGGACTGCACTGTACCGGGCCTGTTGGTGACGTGTGGCGCCTGTCTCTGCGGACTGCACTGTACCGGGCCTGTTGTTGACGTGTGGCGCCTGTCTCTGCGGACTGCCTGTACCGGGCCTGTTGTTGACGTGTGGCGCCTGTCTCTGCGGACTGCACTGTACCGGGCCTGTTGTTGACGTGTGGTGCCTGTCTCTGCGGACTGCACTGTACCGGGCCTGTTGTTGACGTGTGGCGCCTGTCTCTGCGGACTGCACTGTACCGGGCCTGTTGTTGACGTGTGGCGCCTGTCTCTGCGGACTGCACTGTACCGGGCCTGTTGTTGACGTGTGGCGCCTGTCTCTGCGGACTGCACTGTACCGGGCCTGTTGTTGACGTGTGGCGCCTGTCTTTGCGGACTGCACTGTACCGGGCCTGTTGTTGACGTGTGGCGCCTGTCTCTGCGGACTGCACTGTACCGGGCCTGTTGTTGACGTGTGGCGCCTGTCTCTGCGGACTGCACTGTACCGGGCCTGTTGTTGACGTGTGGCGCCTGTCTCTGCGGACTGCACTGTACCGGGCCTGTTGTTGACGTGTGGCGCCTGTCTCTGCGGACTGCACTGTACCGGGCCTGTTGTTGACGTGTGGCGCCTGTCTCTGCGGACTGCACTGTACCGGGCCTGTTGTTGACGTGTGGCGCCTGTCTCTGCGGACTGCACTGTACCGGGCCCGTTGTTGACGTGTGGCGCCTGTCTCTGCGGACTGCACTGTACCGGGCCTGTTGTTGACGTGTGGCGCCTGTCTCTGCGGACTGCACTGTACCGGGCCTGTTGTTGACGTGTGGCGCCTGTCTCTGCGGACTGCACTGTACCGGGCCTGTTGTTGACGTGTGGCGCCTGTCTCTGCGGACTGCACTTTACCGGGCCTGTTGTTGACGTGTGGCGCCTGTCTCTGCGGACTGCACTTTACCGGGCCTGTTGTTGACGTGTGGCGCCTGTCTCTGCGGACTGCACTGTACCGGGCCTGTTGTTGACGTGTGGCGCCTGTCTCTGCGGACTGCACTGTGCCGGGCCTGTTGTTGACGTGTGGCGCCTGTCTCTGCGGACTGCACTGTACCGGGCCTGTTGTTGACGTGTGGCGCCTGTCTCTGCGGACTGCACTGTACCGGGCCTGTTGTTGACGTGTGGCGCCTGTCTCTGCGGACTGCACTGTACCGGGCTTGTTGTTGACGTGTGGCGCCTGTCTCTGCGAACTGCACTTTACCGGGCCTGTTGTTGACGTGTGGCGCCTGTCTCTGCGGACTGCACTTTACCGGGCCTGTTGTTGACGTGTGGCGCCTGTCTCTGCGGACTGCACTGTACCGGGCCTGTTGTTGACGTGTGGCGCCTGTCTCTGCGGACTGCACTTTACCGGGCCTGTTGTTGACGTGTGGCGCCTGTCTCTGCGGACTGCACTGTGCCGGGCCTGTTGTTGACGTGTGGCGCCTGTCTCTGCGGACTGCACTGTACCGGGCCTGTTGTTGACGTGTGGCGCCTGTCTCTGCGGACTACACTTTACCGGGCCTGTTGTTGACGTGTGGCGCCTGTCTCTGCGGACTGCACTTTACCGGGCCTGTTGTTGACGTGTGGCGCCTGTCTCTGCGGACTGCACTTTACCGGGCCTGGTTGTTGACGTGTGGCGCCTGTCTCTGCGGACTGCACTTTACCGGGCCTGTTGTTGACGTGTGGCGCCTGTCTCTGCGGACTGCACTGTACCGGGCCTGTTGTTGACGTGTGGCGCCTGTCTCTGCGGACTGCACTGTACCGGGCCTGTTGTTGACGTGTGGCGCCTGTCTCTGCGGACTGCACTGTACCTGGCCTGTTGGTGACGGATGGCGCCTGTCTCTGCGGACTGCACTGTACCGGGCCTGTTGTTGACGTGTGGCGCCTGTCTCTGCGGACTGCACTTTACCGGGCCTGTTGTTGACGTGTGGCGCCTGTCTCTGCGGACTGCACTTTACCGGGCCTGTTGTTGACGTGTGGCGCCTGTCTCTGCGGACTGCACTGTACCGGGCCTGTTGGTGACGGGTGGCGCCTGTCTCTGCGGACTGCACTGTACCGGGCCTGTTGTTGACGGGTGGCGCCTGTCTCTGCGGACTGCACTGTACCGGGCCTGTTGTCGACGTATGGCGCCTGTGTCTGCGGACTGCACTGTACCGGGCCTGTTGTCGACGTGTGGCGCCTGTCTCTGCGGACTGCACTTTACCGAGCCTGTTGTTGACGTGTGGCGCCTGTCTCTGCGGACTGCACTGTACCGGGCCTGTTGTTGACGTGTGGCGCCTGTCTCTGCGGACTGCACTGTACCGGGCCTGTTGTCGACGTATGGCGCCTGTGTCTGCGGACTGCACTGTACCTGGCCTGTTGGTGACGGGTGGCGCCTGTCTCTGCGGCAGGCAACACATCTGACATTAATCTGGAGGTGATCTCTGAGGCGGCCAGCCAGGCCAGCGACAGCGACGACTGCAGCCTGGATGACGCCGAGCAGTACAAGGAAGACAACCTCAGCGACATGATCTCGGCCAACGTGTCCGGCAGAGAGACGCCCAACGTGTCAGGTGAGACGCCGACCCTGACCTGACCCTGACAGTGACCTGACCCTGACCTGACCCTAACCTGACCCTGACCCTAACCTGACCCTGACCCTAACCCGACCCTGACCCTGGCAGTGACCTGACCCTGACCTGACCCTAACCCGACCCTGACTTGCCCCTGACCTGACCCTGACCCTGACCTGACCCTGACCTGACCCTGACCTGACCCTGACCTGACCCTGACCTGACCCTGACCTGACCCTGACCTGACCCTGACCTGACCCTGACCTGACCCTGACCTGACACTGACCTGACCCTAACCCGACCCTGACTTGACCCTGACCTGACCCTGACCTGACCCTGACCTGACCCTGACCTGACCCTGACCTGACCCTGACCTGACCCTGACCTGACCCTGACCTGACCCTGACCCTGACCCTGACCTGACCCTGACCTGACCCTGACCTGACCCTGACCTGACCCTGACCTGACCCTGACCTGACCCTGACCCTGACCCTGACCTGACCCGTGTTTGATTTTTCATTTCATGACCTGGTCCCGGAGAGTAAAAATCCATAGGTGGAGAGAAAATTGTATTGTCAGGCAAGTTAAGATTTTCATTTTTGTTTTAATTATTTTACTTGGAAAGTAAAAAATCCTGATTTGTAATAGATATTAAATCCTTGTGAGGAAAATTGGATTATATTTTAACTACAAAGTAGGTAAGATCAGGCAAAAAGAGCAAATTTCCTGAACAAATATGAAGAGAGCAAAATTCTTTGGACCCAAAAAGTCCAGAAAATGGCCCAAATTCCAAGGTTGCCTGACCCTGACCTGACCCTGACCCTGACCTGACCCTGACCCTGACCTGACCCTGACCTGACCTGACTCTGACCTGACCCTGACCTGACCCTGACCTGACCCTGACCTGACCCTGACCTGACCCTGACCTGACCCTAACCTGACCCTGACCTGACCCTGACCTGACCCTGACCCTGACCTGACCCTGACCTGACCCTGACCTGACCCTGACCTGACCCTGACCTGACCCTGACCTGACCCTGACCTGACCCTGACCTGACCCTGACCTGACCCTGACCTGACCCTGACCTGACCCTGACCTGACCCTGACCTGACCCTGACCTGACCCTGACCTGACCCTGACCTGACCCTGACCTGACCCTGACCTGACCCTGACCCTGACCCTGACCCTGACCGACCTGACCTGACCCTGACAATGACCCCGACCCCTCACCTCGGCCAACGTGTCCGGCAGTGAGACGCCCAACGTGTCCGGCCTCCGAGTATACTCGCCTCCGATCCCGACCCTGACCCCGAACCCTGACCTGGACTTGTTGACGCCGGATACTGGTATCCTGTCACGGACCTGAATGTCGTGACCGTGCGGTGCGGCGGTGTAGTCTGACGGTGCAAGGAAGTTACCCGCTGCTATATCGAACTCCAGTCGCCAGTTCGTTGGGGATAGTGAGACGGCGAGAGTGGGTTTCGGTGCGTGTACTGTCCAGTGCCGGCCTGACGTGATGTGTGTGTGTGTCCGTTCGCCGGCAGGCCGCAACACGCCCTCCTCTCAGGTCACCGACGAAACGGACGCAGTCGCCAACTTTGGCGGCGGCGGCCGGCCGGGCGCCTGCGCCGCCCCCACTCCCGCCCCGGCGCCCACCAAACCGCCCGCCACCGTCATCGAGGACAAGTTCGGCAAGTTCAACATCAAGCCGCTTAATGAAGGTAAGGTGGCGGGCCGCTCAGATCTGCAGACGGGTTCCTGTCGATCTCATTGTTGGCAAAGTGTACTTGTATCTGGCGGGCAAGATTGGAGCAGTGAGTGAGTGCCCTTCGAAGTTACTCGGATTTCAGCTTTTGATGCATACATATATCATTTAGAGCGACAAACTGGTACGTTTCTGTGCCAATATGTGTTCCTATTGTATTGACCGTGTTTGTGTTTATTGAATTAAACGGTCCGTGATAGACAACGATGTTTGAACGCCGGTGTTTAACCTTACTGTCCCTCGGTGCCGGCAGACGAGACTGTGTCGATGGTCTCCGACACGTGGAGCACGGACGTGCTGGCCAGCGACACGGAGACGGTGGAGCAGGCCGAGGCGCCCCTCACCTCCCGGCAGCTGCTCGATCTCTGCACCGTGAGTGTTCAGCCCGCCCCCCCCCCCCCCCTGACCCGCCCCCTCGACACGTGCTGGCCAGCGACACGGAGACGGTGGAGCAGGCCGAGGCGCCCCTCTCCTCCCGGCAGCTGCTCGATCTCTGCACGGTGAGTGTTCATCCCCCCCCCCTGACCCGCCCCCTGGACACGTGCTGGCCAGCGACACGGAGACAATGGAGCAGGCCGAGGCGCCCCTCTCCTCCCGGCAGCTGCTCGATCTCTGCACGGTGAGTGTTCATCCCCCCCCTGACCCGCCCCCTGGACACGTGCTGACCAGCGACACGGAGACGGTGGAGCAGGTCGAGGCGCCCCTCTCCTCCCGGCAGCTGTTCGATTTCTGCACAAGTGAGTGTTCAGCCCCCCCCCCCCCCCATGGACACGTGCTGGCCAGCGACACGGAGACGGTGGAGCAGGCCGAGGCGCCCCTCTCCTCCCGGCAGCTGCTCGATCTCTGCACGGTGAGTGTTCATCCCCCCCCCCCTGACCCGCCCCCTCGACACGTGCTGGCCAGCGACACGGAGACGGTGGAGCAGGCCGAGGCGCCCCTCTCCTCCCGGCAGCTGCTCGATCTCTGCACGGTGAGTGTTCATCCCCCCCCCCTGACCCGCCCCCTCGACACGTGCTGGCCAGCGACACGGAGACGGTGGAGCAGGCCGAGGCGCCCCTCTCCTCCCGGCTGCTGCTCGATCTCTGCACGGTGAGTGTTCAGCCCCCCCCCCCCCTGACCCGCCCCCTGGACGTGCTGGCCAGCGACACGGAGACGGTGGAGCAGGCCGAGGCGCCCCTCTCCTCCCGGCAGCTGCTCGATCTCTGCACGGTGAGTTGAGACCTTAGCCGTTTGAGCTCCAGCTGGCTCAGACTCGGGGCTGCTCCCGGCCGGCGAAGCGGCCAGGGTAGCAATCAAAAGTGTCCCGTTCGTCACACAGCAAGGGATCAATATATTTCTGGGGAGTTTTGTTTTTCATGCGGTTGATTAGTATCGGTTTAGTCGCTGACTCCATTGGGTGATGTATGAAGCTGTATCAGCGTGTCGTATCAGTATTTTATTATCACCTTATTTGTTTTGTGCGTCCGTTTACAGCAGGGTGTGGCCGGGGTGGACATCAGCGAAACCGCCTCGGAGGCCTGGAGCACCGACGTGCTCGCGTCAGACTCGGAACGGGACCGGCTCGCCGAGGTGGACGCTGACGACTCGGCCAGCGTGGCTCGCTCGGACGATACGGCTCGATCGGAGGCGGCCGCGCCGCCCGCCGTCGTCCCCGGCTCGCCCGCCCTCAAACCGTCTGCCAGTGCTCCGGCCGTGGCGGAGGCGGCTGCTGCGGCGGCTGCTGCCACCTCTGCTGGCGGGCCGACACGGACCGAGCGCGGCCGCCAGATGTCAGGCGAGTCAGTGTCGTCCGACTTCAGCTCGGCGTCCGGTCTGCAGCGCGAGCGGGGGCGTCAGGCGGCGGCGGCCTCTGCAGCGGCGGGGCCGCCGGCGTGGACGGGACCGGTGGGACGGGCGCCGGCCGCTCAGCCGCCGCCCCGTCCGCCACCGCCGGCCAGCCCGCCTCGCAGCCCGCAGCCGCCGCTGCCTGCCGTCGAGCCGTGCTCCTCCAGCAGCAGCTGCAGCGAGCTGGCAGAGTCGGCAGGCGGCGCCGCCGCCGCTGAGTCCGCAGGTACGCACCGAGACAGGAGAGCGTGTACCCTGCTACCCCGTCCTGGTCTGTTGCTAGAGGCAGAATTGGCGCTCATCCGACGCCGTGGTTGTTTCTGTCGTATCGCTGGTCCGCCGTGCCTGATTGCTGTTCTGTCTAGCTTTGTATCTCGCAATACATCCCTCGCCTGTCACTTTACTCTTACTCCGTCTGATGCGTCTTCTCTCTGAATATGTCTATCGGCCCCTGTCGTGTTTGTCGTTGCACACCACCGACCGTGTCCCGCCGGCCACCACCAGCCTATCCCTCGGCCCACCTGACCCGGTATCCCGACTGCGGCCTGTCCCCTGGATAGATCCGTGCATCACCCCCAGGCTGTCCCCATGCCTGACCCATGTAGCCGCCGACAGTGTCTGAATCCGCGGCGCGGCCGGCTGCCGCCACCGGCGCCATACCCAAGTCCATCAGCTTCGACATGACTGCCGAGCGCGGCGACCGGCGTGCTGCCGACCAGCAGGTCCGACGCCCCGGCTTCTTCACCGAGCGCGGCGACCGTCGTGCTGCCGACGAACAGGCCCGACGGGGACCCGGCTTCTTCAAGAATCTCAAACTGCCCTTCAAGAGCCGGCGCAAGGGCTCGCGCGAACTCGTCGCCGAAAGGTCGGTGGCCTAATGTCGTTTGTTGTTGTGCTCTTGGTGTTACTGTATTGTGCGTCGAGGTTTTATTCCAATGTTACCTAAGTGCACATCAGGGGCGGATCCAGGATTTTCTAAGGCAGGGGGCTTCAGGCCTGAGGGTGGCATATTTTCTCGATGACGGGGGCGGCATGGTGCCTTCCGAGGGCGGCGATGTACCTTCCGAGGGCGGCATAATGCGTTGTGAGGGCGGCAAGATGTCTTCTGAGGGCGGCAAGATGTCTTCTGAGGGTGCCAGGGTGCCTTCCAAGAGTGCTACGATGCTGTTGGTAGACGCAAGGGCGCCCTGGCGGCCTCCCGAAAACGCTACGGCGCCTTCGGCGCCGGCAAATCCTATACAAAAATGGCTCCTCGGCGCCCTCGGGCATCCCGGCGCCTTCGGCGCTGGGATGCCCGAGGGCGCCGTTTTCTAAGGCAGGGGGCTTCAGCCCCTACGCCCCCCCCCCCCCTGGATCCGCCACTGGTGCACATTCGCGTTACTGTAACTGGTTGGCCTCACCTGTCATGGCTGGCTCGTGCATACCGTATATGCTGGTGAAGTGTAATGTACTCAGTACTGTATATGCTGGGATGTCACAGCGACTCACGGCGTCGTGTCATCTGCGGCAGGCTGGAGCGCGGCTCTGGGGACGGCCGAGAGGTCACCGAGCGGAGACCGCCGCCGGCCTCCGACTCTGCCGAGACCTCGGACGATATTCTGGCCAAGTACCGACGCAAGGCGCCCGAGGCCGCCGCTCAGGTACGGCTGTCCTCACCCGCCCCGCCCCGCCTCCCGTCCCTTCCCGTCCCGTCCCGTCCCGTCCCGTCCCGTCCCGTCCCGTCCCGTCCCGTCCCGCCTCCCGTCCCGTCCCGTCCCGTCCCCCGTCCCGCCTCCCGTCCCGTCCCGTCCCGTCCCGCCCCGCCCCGCCCCGCCCCGCCCCGCCCCGTCCCGCCCCGTCCCGTCCCGTCCCGCCCCGCCCCGCCCCCGCCCTGACCCGCCCTGACCTGACCTAACCTGACCTAGCCTGACCTGCCCCGTATGCAGGAGAGGAGGTCATACAGGAGAGCCACATTTGCCGTCACATAATCAGCAATTATCGCCAATTATCAGCTGATAATTATAATTTGACCTTTGGGCATCAACTGACAACCCCGTGCCGTAGCTGAGTGCCGCAGCTGAGGCTGCTCTGCGGTGGTGAGACCAGCTGGTATCTGACCATTGTCTGACCGTGTATCTGACCGTCTGACCGCTGTGACCGTGTATCTGACGGTGTCTGCCCGACGTGACCGTCTGTCTGACGGTGTCTGCCCGCTGTGACCGTGTATCTGACGGTGTCTGCCCGACGTGACCGTGTGTCTGACGGTGTCTGCCCGACGTGACCGTGTGTCTGACGGTGTCTGCCCGCTGTGACCGTGTGTCTGACGGTGTCTGCCCGACGTGACCGTGTGTCTGACGGTGTCTGCCCGACGTGACCGTGTGTCTGACGGTGTCTGCCCGACGTGACCGTGTATCTGACCGTATGTCTGACCGCTGTGACCGTGTATCTGACGGTGTCTGCCCGACGTGACCGTGTGTCTGACGGTGTCTGCCCGACGTGACCGTGTATCTGACCGTATGTCTGACCGCTGTGACCGTGTATCTGACGGTGTCTGCCCGACGTGACCGTGTGTCTGACGGTGTCTGGCCGCTGTGGCTGTGTGTCTGACCGGTGTCTGTCCGACGTGACCGTGTATCTGACGGTGTCTGCCCGCTGTGACCGTGTGTCTGACGGTGTCTGCCCGCTGTGTGCCCATCAGAGCCGGCCGGCGGAACCGGCGGAGGGCGACGCGGAGGAGGAGTTGGCCGCCGACCTGGTCCGGCTCACCATCGACCCAAACAACGTGCAGGCCTCGTACGCCTTCTCCGATGCCAAGCGGAAACTGCGCCGCGTCCTCTCCGCGGCCAACGTGCAGACCTTCCCCTGGAGACCGCAGGTGAGACGGGAGGACGGTCCCCTGGAGACCACAGGTGAGACGGGAGGACGGTCCCCTGGAGACCGCAGGTGAGACGGGAGGACGGTCCCCTGGAGACCGCAGGTGAGACGGGAGGACGGTCCCCTGGAGACCACAGGTGAGACGGGAGGACGGTCCCCTGGAGGCCACAGGTGAGACGGGAGGACGGTCCCCTGGAGACCACAGGTGAGACGGGAGGACGGTCCCCTGGAGACCGCAGGTGAGACGGGAGGACGGTCCCCTGGAGACCACAGGTGAGACGGGATGACGGTCCCCTGGAGACCACAGGTGAGACGGGAGGACGGTCCCCTGGAGACCACAGGTGAGACGGAGGACGGTCCCCTGGAGACCGCAGGTGAGACAGGAGGACGGTCCCCTGGAGACCGCAGGTAGGTGGGAGGACGGTCCCCTGGAGACCGCAGGTGAGACGGGAGGACGGTCCCCTGGAGACCGCAGGTAGGTGGGAGGACGGTCCCCCTGGAGACCACAGGTGAGACGGGAGGACGGTCCCCTGGAGACCGCAGGTGAGACGGAGGACGGTCCCCTGGAGACCGCAGGTGAGACGGGAGGACGGTCCGCTGGAGACCGCAGGTGAGACGGGAGGACGGTCCGCTGGAGACCACAGGTGAGGCGGGAGGACGGTCCGCTGGAGACCACAGGTGAGACGGGAGGACGGTCCGCTGGAGACCACAGGTGAGGCGGGAGGACGGTCCGCTGGAGACAGACCGCAGGTGAGGCGGGAGGACGGTCCGCTGGAGACAGACCGCAGGTGAGGCGGGAGGACGGTCCGCTGGAGACCACAGGTGAGACGGGAGGACGGTCCGCTGGAGACCACAGGTGAGGCGGGAGGACGGTCCGCTGGAGACAGACCGCAGGTGAGGCGGGAGGACGGTCCGCTGGAGACAGACCGCAGGTGAGGCGGGAGGACGGTCCCCTGGAGACAGACCGCAGGTGAGGCGGGAGGACGGTCCGCTGGAGACAGACCGCAGGTGAGAGGCAGTGTGACCAGAGCAGGTGAGAGGCAGTGTGACCAGAGCAGGTGAGAGGCAGTGTGACCAGAGCAGGTGAGAGGCAGTGTGACCAGAGCAGGTGAGAGGCAGTGTGACCAGAGCAGGTGAGAGGCAGTGTGACCAGAGCAGGTGAGAGGCAGTGTGACCAGAGCAGGTGAGAGGCAGTGTGACCAGAGCAGGTGAGAGGCAGTGTGACCAGAGCAGGTGAGAGGCAGTGTGACCAGAGCAGGTGAGAGGCAGTGTGACCAGAGCAGGTGAGAGGCAGTGTGACCAGAGCAGGTGAGAGGCAGTGTGACCAGAGCAGGTGAGAGGCAGTGTGACCAGAGCAGGTGAGAGGCAGTGTGACCAGAGCAGGTGAGAGGCAGTGTGACCAGAGCAGGTGAGAGGCAGTGTGACCAGAGCAGGTGAGAGGCAGTGTGACCAGAGCAGGTGAGAGGCAGTGTGACCAGAGCAGGTGAGAGGCAGTGTGACCAGAGCAGGTGAGAGGCAGTGTGACCAGAGCAGGTGAGAGGCAGTGTGACCAGAGCAGGTGAGAGGCAGTGTGACCAGAGCAGGTGAGAGGCAGTGTGACCAGAGCAGGTGAGAGGCAGTGTGACCAGAGCAGGTGAGAGGCAGTGTGACCAGAGCAGGTGAGAGGCAGTGTGACCAGAGCAGGTGAGAGGCAGTGTGACCAGAGCAGGTGAGAGGCAGTGTGACCAGAGCAGGTGAGAGGCAGTGTGACCAGAGCAGGTGAGAGGCAGTGTGACCAGACCAGGTGAGAGGCAGTGTGACCAGACCAGGTGAGAGGCAGTGTGACCAGAGCAGGTGAGAGGCAGTGTGACCAGAGCAGGTGAGAGGCAGTGTGACCAGAGCAGGTGAGAGGCAGTGTGACCAGAGCAGGTGAGAGGCAGTGTGACCAGAGCAGGTGAGAGGCAGTGTGACCAGAGCAGGTGAGAGGCAGTGTGACCAGAGCAGGTGAGAGGCAGTGTGACCAGAGCAGGTGAGAGGCAGTGTGACCAGAGCAGGTGAGAGGCAGTGTGACCAGAGCAGGTGAGAGGCAGTGTGACCAGAGCAGGTGAGAGGCAGTGTGACCAGAGCAGGTGAGAGGCAGTGTGACCAGAGCAGGTGAGAGGCAGTGTGACCAGAGCAGGTGAGAGGCAGTGTGACCAGAGCAGGTGAGAGGCAGTGTGACCAGAGCAGGTGAGAGGCAGTGTGACCAGAGCAGGTGAGAGGCAGTGTGACCAGAGCAGGTGAGAGGCAGTGTGACCAGAGCAGGTGAGAGGCAGTGTGACCAGAGCAGGTGAGAGGCAGTGTGACCAGAGCAGGTGAGAGGCAGTGTGACCAGAGCAGGTGAGAGGCAGTGTGACCAGACCAGGTGAGAGGCAGTGTGACCAGAGCAGGTGAGAGGCAGTGTGACCAGAGCAGGTGAGAGGCAGTGTGACCAGAGCAGGTGAGAGGCAGTGTGACCAGAGCAGGTGAGAGGCAGTGTGACCAGAGCAGGTGAGAGGCAGTGTGACCAGAGCAGGTGAGAGGCAGTGTGACCAGAGCAGGTGAGAGGCAGTGTGACCAGAGCAGGTGAGAGGCAGTGTGACCAGAGCAGGTGAGAGGCAGTGTGACCAGAGCAGGTGAGAGGCAGTGTGACCAGAGCAGGTGAGAGGCAGTGTGACCAGAGCCAGTGAAAAGTCGGCGCGGGAACATGACGCATCGCTCTCTTGATGACGCTGATGACGCTGATGACGCTTTCGCAGAGAGATTGGTACTCCGGTGGTGTTAAGGATATCGTGTTTAAATCCGTGACGCCTAACTGGATACATTTTGCTTCGCTGATGAGAGGCCGGATTTCGTCCTTGGAGACCGCTCGTGGGTTGATGCCGGTTGCCATCAGGCTTGTGCAGTTGTTGTTGTGTTGTTGTATTGTTGTGTTGTTGTGTTGTTGTCTTGTTGTCTTGTTGTCTTGTTGTCTTGTTGTCTTGTTGTCTTGTTGTCCGACTGCTACGTGGCCCTCCGTTAATGACTGATTGATAATCAAAGCGACGGCCGTGCTGCAGGCCTGTGATAATTAGTCCGTCCGACTGTTACCCAGCTGACCTGATAGTGACCTGCAGGCCTGTGATATCAGTCTGTCTGTCACCCAGCTGACCTGATAGTGACCGGTGACTGTCCTGTCCATCAGGCGGCGGCGGCCAGTGACCAGCAGTGCGCCCTGATAGTGACCGGTGACTGTCCTGTCCACCAGGCGGCGGCGGCCGGTGACCAGCAGTGCGCCCTGATAGTGACTGGTGACTGTCCTGTCCACCAGGCGGCGGCGGCCGGTGACCAGCAGTGCGCCCTGATAGTGACCGGTGACTGTCCTGTCCACCAGGCGGCGGCGGCCGGTGACCAGCAGTGCGCCCTGATAGTGACCGGTGACTGTCCTGTCCACCAGGCGGCGGCGGCCAGTGACCAGCAGTGCGCCCGGATAGTGACCGGTGACTGTCCTGTCCACCAGGCGGCGGCGGCTGGTGACCAGCAGTGCGCCCTGATAGTGACCGGGGACTGTCCTGTCGATCAGGCGGCGGCCGGTGACCAGCAGTGCGCCCTGATAGTGACCGGTGACTGTCCTGTCCACCAGGCGGCGGCGGCCGGTGACCAGCAGTGCGCCCTGATAGTGACCGGTGACTGTCCTGTCCACCAGGCGGCGGCGGCCGGTGACCAGCAGTGCGCCCTGATAGTGACCGGTGACTGTCCTGTCCACCAGGCGGCGGCGGCCGGTGACCAGCAGTGCGCCCTGATAGTGACCGGTGACTGTCCTGTCCACCAGGCGGCGGCGGCCAGTGACCAGCAGTGCGCCCGGATAGTGACCGGTGACTGTCCTGTCCACCAGGCGGCGGCGGCTGGTGACCAGCAGTGCGCCCTGATAGTGACCGGGGACTGTCCTGTCGATCAGGCGGCGGCCGGTGACCAGCAGTGCGCCCTGATAGTGACCGGTGACTGTCCTGTCCACCAGGCGGCGGCGGCCGGTGACCAGCAGTGCGCCCTGATAGTGACCGGTGACTGTCCTGTCCACCAGGCGGCGGCGGCCGGTGACCAGCAGTGCGCCCTGATAGTGACCGGTGACTGTCCTGTCCACCAGGCGGCGGCGGCCGGTGACCAGCAGTGCGCCCTGATAGTGACCGGGGACTGTCCTGTCCTGTCGATCAGGCGGCGGCCGGTGACCAGCAGTGCGCCCTGATAGTGACCGGTGACTGTCCTGTCCATCAGGCGGCGGCTGGTGACCAGCAGTGCGCCCTGATAGTGACCGGTGACCAGGGTCCTAGGATTACTTTGGAGTTGGGGTGCGGAGTGGGAAATTCTGGCTAAAAATAAGCATAAAGAGTGGAAAAACATGTACTCGGCTTTATCAAAGCCCAATTACCCGCTCACCATAATTAGTTATTACCTATGCCAATTCTTACCCGTCTTTCCCTCCACAGGCTGTCCTTCATTACATCCATAAATCAGTACCAGGGTACCAATTATCTAATACATTGAAAAAATAAGGAGTGGAAAATTCACAGTAAAACTCGGAAAAGAATGGAAATATAGTATCCATGGAGTGTCGTTTTCCACCCAAATTTCCCAATGCTAGGACACTGCCGGTGACTGTACTGTCCTGTCCACCAGGCGGCGGCGGCTGGTGACCAGCAGTGCGCCCTGATAGTGACCGGTGACTGTCCTGTCCACCAGGCGGCGGCTGGTGACCAGCAGTGCGCCCTGATAGTGGCCGGGGACTGTCCTGTCCTGTCGATCAGGCGGCGGCCGGTGACCAGCAGTGCGCCCTGATAGTGGCCGGGGACTGTCCTGTCCTGTCGATCAGGCGGCGGCTGGTGACCAGCAGTGCGCCCTGATAGTGGCCGGGGACTGTCCTGTCCTGTCGATCAGGCGGCGGCTGGTGACCAGCAGTGCGCCCTGATAGTGGCCGGGGACTGTCCTGTCCTGTCGATCAGGCGGCGGCCGGTGACCAGCAGTGCGCCCTGATAGTGACCGGTGACTGTCCTGTCCATCAGGCGGCGGCTGGTGACCAGCAGTGCGCCCTGATAGTGACCGGGGACTGTCCTGTCCTGTCGATCAGGCGGCGGCCGGTGACCAGCAGTGCGCCCTGCTAGTGACCGGTGACTGTCCTGTCCACCAGGCGGCGGCGGCTGGTGACCAGCAGTGCGCCCTGATAGTGACCGGTGACTGTCCTGTCCACCAGGCGGCGGCGGCTGGTGACCAGCAGTGCGCCCTGATAGTGACCGGTGACTGTCCTGTCCACCAGGCGGCGGCGGCTGGTGACCAGCAGTGCGCCCTGATAGTGACCGGTGACTGTCCTGTCCACCAGGCGGCGGCGGCTGGTGACCAGCAGTGCGCCCTGATAGTGACCGGTGACTGTCCTGTCCACCAGGCGGCGGCGGCTGGTGACCAGCAGTGCGCCCTGATAGTGACCGGTGACTGTCCTGTCCACCAGGCGGCGGCGGCTGGTGACCAGCAGTGCGCCCTGATAGTGACCGGTGACTGTCCTGTCCACCAGGCGGCGGCGGCTGGTGACCAGCAGTGCGCCCTGATAGTGACCGGTGACTGTCCTGTCCACCAGGCGGCGGCGGCTGGTGACCAGCAGTGCGCCCTGATAGTGACCGGTGACTGTCCTGTCCACCAGGCGGCGGCGGCTGGTGACCAGCAGTGCGCCCTGATAGTGACCGGTGACTGTCCTGTCCACCAGGCGGCGGCGGCTGGTGACCAGCAGTGCGCCCTGATAGTGACCGGTGACTGTCCTGTCCACCAGGCGGCGGCGGCTGGTGACCAGCAGTGCGCCCTGATAGTGACCGGTGACTGTCCTGTCCACCAGGCGGCGGCGGCTGGTGACCAGCAGTGCGCCCTGATAGTGGCCGGGGACTGTCCTGTCCTGTCGATCAGGCGGCGGCCGGTGACCAGCAGTGCGCCCTGATAGTGACTGGTGACTGTCCTGTCCACCAGGCGGCGGCGGCTGGTGACCAGCAGTGCGCGCTGCTGGCGTTCCTGCGTCTCCAGCTCTCCGAGTACATCAGCCTGCATGACCACGCGCTGATGGCTCAGCTACACGAGACGATCCGCTGTGTGTCGCTGCTGGACGGAGCCGGCCGCGCGGCCCTGCTGCGTTCCCTGCGGGAGGACTACGGCGGCCGCGGCGCCTACACCGCCTACCTGGTGCGCTCTCGGAACGGCCTGTTGGACACGCTGGCTCACCTGCAGCTGACCGTGCAGCACGTGCGCAGAGACCAGACCGTCTGCACCCGCGCGCTGGTCGACAAGTGCGTGCTGCTCTTCCTGGAGAGGCACAAGAACACGCTGAAGCGCTTCAAGGTCGGTGTCTGGCGGGCGCTACTGGACGAGAGGGTAGGCTTAGAGACTGTGTAGGTGATTCATACTTCTAAAAGTGTCTAAGTTTCTATGGAAGTTTTTGTCTAATGTTTCCAGCTACACTCATTCATTCATTCAGTTTGTAAACAGGACTTTTCCCTATTCTGCAGTCTGTGCGTGGATCCTGTATTCTGCAGTCTGTGCGTGGATCCTGTATTTATGTCTGTGCGTGGATCCTGTATTTGCAGTCTGTGCGTGAATCCTGTATTTATGATGGGTACTATCTGCGGTGTTGCAGGCGAGTTTCCAGCAGGCGGCCGCGTCGGACGAGAAGACGGACCTGGTGTCTCGCTTCCTCAGCCACTTGAGCGACGAGCTGCTGCGGGACCCCGACTGGCAGGCGGCCGACGACCACCAGCTGTTCCTGGCCCGCGAGGCCATCGAACAGATGGTGATGGCGCAGGTCAGTCGGCGCTGCCAACACTGGCAGGAGAGCTGTGTCGCGAAATCAGGCGCACATACTCGTCTGCCGTCGCTGGCAGCGGCTGAGGGCGGTCGACGGATCAACGTGTATTTGTAGTGATTTTTCGAATAGAAAACTTGTTCTTGTTTGTTGTATGCCTGAATGGCGCACTGTGTTTTCAGATTACTGTGCTCATTGCGTCATCCCACTGGCGATTAACCCTCTGCCCGTCGCAGTGGCCTGCCCATACCTGGTGGGCACACACGCTGTTTCCACTGTACCGTGACCTGACCCCTGCACCCATTCGTCAGTTAAGATCTACACGTTGTTTGTGCTATGACCTGACCTCACGGGCCGCGGACCTGACCTGCCTGTGTGACCTGACCTCTGCCTGTACCGTGACCCACTGGCGGATCCAGGGGGGGGGGCAACCAGTTCATGCCCCCCCCCCCCCCCCCCACACACACACACACACAACAGCCTGGAAGGGAGGGGGAAACATGCATTTTGCCCCCCCCCCCAAACGTTAGCAATTTATTGTAAAAATTGACTTTGCAGCAATTAAATTCCAGCTATCCACAGTGAAAAACTGGAACATTTTGGAAAACACGGCTCTTACCATCAAATCTGGGCTTAAAAACTCAACTGGACGAGAAAATAGCGGCCAGCAAGCTGCCAGTCGGAATTGAAGCTCGAACAAACGTTGTTTTACATGTAGGAAGAACACTTCATATGGTATCAATTTGGAATCCAATCTACACTCGATTTCGGTGCAAATGGTTGTAAAAAATGACGCGTTGCTTTTGTGGAAATAACTTTTCGGGACGCGTGACAGCGGTGTGTACAAAATTCACGTTTGATTCCCACGAAGGTCCCAACGCAGTTGCTGGCACTAGGCCCAAATAATAATGTTTTTGACGCGTCAATATTTTGATCCAGCCCAATAGAAATGGTATTGGGGAAAATGACCGATTTACAAACGGCAATTATGAAGCACTGGATAACAGTGATGGGACGAATGGCACATGAATCTGTGCATTGTGTATTGTGTCAATACAGTTTCAGCCACCTAGATGTTCAATAATTATCTTGGAAATTGATGCAATATTGCTCTATAAGTGCATCAATGTTTTGATCCCTTGGCTCACCTGAATCAATTTGTTTTAATCAGATTAAAATCACTCAAAATATTGATGCAGTAACAGCATGGGTGAATAAAATTTTTTTAAAACCTTTTTCGTTATAATTTCATGTAATTACATTACAAAATTAGTTTTATTTACTTACAAAATATAGACTTGAATATTTAAAAAGGTTATCCTAAGAAAATAACAGAAATATATTTGATGTAATTTGTCGCCACGTGATGGCGTCTCAATCTTTCCCGAAACAAAGCACACAAAAAAAAAACTACGTAAACAGTACAAGTTGTGACCGAGGTGGATGGAGTAAACAGTTGTGCATCAGATGGTGTGATTATTTTTGGAGACTGGTCATTTTCCATGAGCACTAGGTGGTTTTAGTGAAATGTTGTCAATAATTGTGTCCATTTTTGTTATACAGTGCCTATGACAAGCTCGGCCCACTTTGCATTAAAAAAATGACCGTCAATAAATTGATTTTTTGGACCTAGTGCCAGCAACTGAATGGCAATTGTGCAATCAAAATAAAACAAACTATAGGTAGGTGCGTATCTAGGTTGAGATAGGTACTTCTAGCTCAAACATTATCAGTAGTATCTGCCCCCTCCCGGATTTTCTCAATAACCTGAAAACTATGATAGATATCAACGTGAAACTGTCAGTACCTTATGCTGCATCAAGTCTAAGTCTTCTCACCAACTCTCAATGAAATTGATGGAGTGTTTCGGGAGATAACTATGTTTTAATGACGTCATGTCATGCCATTTTTGGTGGAAAATAAAAAATCCCAAAAGAAAGAAAATTACCTTTTCTTCACAATGGCTATCTCGGATTTCCGAAATTTTGGGTTTTTGAACCCCAAAAATGAAAAAAAAAGTGAATTTGAAGTGAACTTCTTAAGCTCGAATACCAAAATATGATGGCCGGCCCAAATCCGAGGAGAAAAAAAAATGGGGGTACCTTTTTGCCACCAAAAAGTTGCCCCCAACCCGACGGCTGGATCCGCCAGTACCGTGACCTGACCTGTGAGGCCTCTGTCAGATCTACACTCTGGTGCTGTACCTTGACCTGACCTCTTGCCTGTACCTTGACCTGACCTCTGCCCAGGGCTGGACATTTGGCCGGCAATTTTTTTTTGCCACTTGCCGGTTTAAACCGGTTTTTACCGGCAAAAGATTTTGGCAAAAAGTGGCAAAAACTAAAACTGACTGTTTCTTCATAAAATTGTTTGTAAAAGAAGTAAATATTCCTATATCATTGAACCATTTTAAATGCTGTGCCAGTTGCAATGCATTTGTGAACCTGCAATTATTGCATTAACCAGATTTGCTTAGCCCAGCAGCACAATTTCTTTTCACTGGCTTATATATGACAGGGAGTGCTGCTTGACCTGAACTGAGATAGCTAGGACAAATATATATACTTAGAACTGTGGAAGGTCATGATGGACAGTATGGAAAGACTGTGGTTCTGTGGGAAACTTTGTTTTGTGAAAATGTCATGGCCCTAGGTCAAGCTATACCGATAATAATAGGCTTTGGGTTTATTTTTGGAGAGCGACACTTCTAAAGAATGGCCTTAGGTCCAAGTGACCATGCTGGTCGAGCAAGTGAGTTGTTGTTCATTGGTGTGAGGGTTAAGCCCAATGAAATTTTTAGGGTAGAGAGGTTCTGTGGGAAACTTTGTTTTGTGGAAAATGAATGGCCCCAGGTCAAGCACGTGGCCAGGATTTCGTCCAGGGGGGGGGGCGGCGCCTCGAAAGGGCCCCTTTCCGAGCGTTGAAAGGGCCCCCTTCCCAAGCGTTGAAAGAGCCAAACAAAACGGATGAAAAGGCACGTTACAAGGATGAAAAATGCAGTATGACAGGTATGGCATGGGCCATACCAACTTTTAGGAGCTGGAGTTAGCAAACTGCCATATCAAGTTTGGAACCAGCGACACCAGTCATCTTTGTATTTAATCTGCGTCTGGGATCTCTACGTGCTTTTGGCCCTTCCGGTCTGACCAGGGACTCCTCTGGCCTTCCAAGAAGCCCCCTTTGTGTGTCAAGGGGCCCATTCGGCCTGTTCAAAGGTCCTTCCGACCTGGCCAGGGGCTGCACTGGCTGCGTTGTCGCCCTGCCGACATGCTCAGGGGCATTAACCTGCCCAGGGGCCCCTCCAGTCTGGCTAGGAACTCATCCGGCATGTTCAAGGGCCCTTCCGACCGGCCCAGGGACCCTTTCCATCTAGCCAGGGGCCCCTCCGATCTGCCCAGGGGCCCCTCCAGTCTGGCTAGGAACTCATCCGGCATGTTCAAGGGCCCTTCCGACCGGCCCAGGGACCCTTTCCATCTAGCCAGGGGCCCCTCCGATCTGCCCAGCGACTCTTCTGGTCGGACTGCGCTGGCTGCTTTGTCGCCCTGCCGACATGCTCAAGGGACCCTCCGATCTGCCAGGGGCCCCTCCGTGCTGGCTAGGGGCCAATTCGGCATGTTCAGGGGCCCTTCTTACCCACCCAGGGGTACGTTCGAGATCTAGGGTTGGTCTGGTCAGGGGCCCCTCCGTTCTGCACAGGGGCCCTTTGAACTTTCCAGGAGCCCTGTCTCTCCAGGGGTTCTCCAGCCTTCTAAGGGACCCTTCCGACCTGGCAAGGGACTGCGCTGACTGCTTTGTCGCCTTGCGACATGCTCCGAGGGCCCTCCGACCTGCCCTGGGGCCCCTCCGTGCTGACTCCGTGCCCATTCGGTACGTTCAGGGGCCCTTCTGATCCACCTAAAGGCCCTTTGAGTCTGGTCAGGGCCCCTCTGACCTGCACAGGAGCCCTTTTAACTTCCCATGGGCCCTCTGGTCTGTCCAGGGGCCCTCAAACCTGCTCAGGGGTCTTAAGGCCTGGCAAGGGACTGCGCTGGCCGCTTTGTCGGCCTGTCGACATGATCAGGGGCCTCTCAACCTGCCCAGGGGCCCCTTTGTGCTAGCTAGGGGCCCATTCGACGTGTTCAGGGGCCCTGACCCCGGCTCAGGGGCCCTTTTGGTCTAGCCAGAGGCCCCTCTGACATGCACATGGCTCTTTTGAACGTCTAAGGAGCCCTCTGGTCTTTCAGAGACCCTGGTGGCTCAAAGGGCCTCTGAAGTGCTCTAAACTCTCTAAAGACCACGCTTCGCGTGGTCTCGTTGGCCCTTTTCGGCGCGCGCAGCGCGCCGAAAAGGGCCCTCCTGGCCTCCGGGGGAGGGCCCCCCCCCCCCCCACCCTGGCTACGTGCCTGCCCTAGGTCAATATCTTTAAGGTCAAGTGAGGTGAAATGAGGTCAAACATGCTATTTTGTATGCTCTCCTTGGCTTGGCATTGTTGTGGAACGCAGTGATTGCATGTTGCATGCACCTCCAACATAGGCTGAAATGATTTGTCTAAAGTCTAATGATACAATAGGGATGATAGAAATTGCATTTGACCTCAGGTCATTTGCATAGCAACATTTCATTGCAGTCATTTTGGAGACATTTTGTTTTACTTCGACGGCCTGTAACTCAAAACGTTCTCGGCCGATTTGTATTTGTGTCACTAGACGACGCGCCGTTCATTTTTTTAGGCAAGTACCCCAAAAATGATGCACATCGACCGGTGAAATCAGGAGATATTCACAACAACAAAACAATAGAGGAGGGGTTAGCGGATTTCGCCCCCCCCCCCCCCCCCCCTCCCCTCCAGTGTGCGTGTTTAAGACATATATTGTGAAAAATACATTCATTTTCAATGGAATTTGGAAAGAAACAAAACAAAGCCTACTTAAATGGGTTGAGCTATGGACTATAATGTTTACATTGATCTGGTACAAAACAATTATCAGATTTGGTTCATTGGAGTTTTTGCCACTTTTTGAAATTTTTTGCCATTATGGGTTTTTGCCAGCCGGTTTAACCCTCGCCCTACGGGAGCTTTTTTCACTTTCGCCTGACAGGCCCCCCCCCCACTGTTAACTTCCAAACCAAGCAACTTAGAGCAATGCGGTAAGAACCAGCATGTTGCCTGTCATGAGAGGAATCTAACAGTATGCGATTTTTAGGTTTCAGGTCAACGGGTGACCTTCCAGGTCAAGTGAATGACCTCGGATTTACCACGTCCAGAACAGCGATTTTGCTCTTCAGAAAACCTCAAAATTAGAAATTGATAAATGTAAATAAAAAGGCATGTTCCTAGACCAGTTTTGGCTCAGGAATACAACAAAAGTAATTATTTGTTCGTATCTTGTCCAAAAATGTCAAAAAAAAGTTATTAAAAAAATGACGTCATCAGTTTCTTACACTTAGGAAACCATCACTCAGTCAATAATTAAGATATTGCTTTGAAATTTGGTATAAGTATGGTCCATACTCAGTTCTCTCACATATATTCCGGTTTTTCTAATATCTTTGAAAATTTTGATTTTGTAGGGATTTTTTCCAAAAAAAAGAAGTTTTTTTTTATTTTAGGGGTCAAAAACCCAAAATTTTGCAAATCCGAGATTGCCATTTTAAAGAGAATGCCATTTTGTATCTTTGGTGAATTGAGTTTGCAGTTCGCTTTAAAACTCTGTTTTCTACTTTTTTCAAATATTTCCATTTTTTACCAACATGACTTCATCAAAACATTATTATCTCCCAAAATACTTAACCAATTTAAAATAAATGTTTACAGCCTACGTATAATTGTTGTAAACTCAGCTACCAAAAATTGCAGCAAGATGCACCCTATGTGTCAAAAGTTATTCAAGAAAAACCTCAGGGGGGCCTGTCAGGAACGAGGTAGGGCGAGGTAAAAAACACCGGTAAAAACAGTGGCAAAAAAACTTTTTGCCACCCACTGCCAACCCTGCCTCTGCCTGTACCGTGACCTGACCTGTGTGCCCTCCATGTCAGATCTACACTCTGACGCTGTACCTTGACCTGACCTGTACCGTGACCTGACCTGTGTGCCCTCCGCATTAGATCTACACTCTGACGCTGTACCTTGACCTGACCTGTACCGTGACCTGACCTGTACCGTGACCTGACCTGTGCGCCCTCCGCCCGTGTCATCTACACTCTGGTGCTGTACCTTGACCTGACCTGTACCGTGACCTGACCTGTGCGCCCTCCGCCCGTGTCAGATCTACACTCTGACGCTGTACCGTGACCTGACCTGTGCGCCCTCCGCCCGTGTCAGATCTACACGCTGGCGCTGTACCCGAACGGTGAGGCGGACGTCAGCCGGGACCAGGTGCTGACGGTCCACGTGCAGCGACTGGCGCTGGTCGTCACGCCCTCCCACCCGGACCTGAAGATCCCCAGCGTCTACCACTACGAGCAGCCGTGGCCGAGCGCGCAGGCCGAGATCACCGCGTTGAACGCCTACAAGACGGCGTGCGACAAGGTGGCCTGCGTGACGCGCTGCTGCGCCTCCATCATGAACCTGCTGCACATCGCCAGCGAGCGCTCCGTGCCGGCGGCAGACGATCTGATCCCGGTGCTGGTGTTTGTGCTCGTCAAGGCCTGCCCCAGCTCGCTGCTCTCCACCATCCAGTACGTCAACAGCTTCTACGGCGACCGGCTGGTGGGCGAGGACCAGTACTGGTGGACACAGTTCTGCTCGGCTGTGGAGTTTATCAAGACGATGGACTACTGAGGGCGCGGTTGGTGGGGAGAGGCGCTGCCAGGGAAAGACGGCGACGCGGGCGGGGGCGGGGGCGGGGTGCAGGCGTCTTGGAATGAGATCTGACACACTATGCAAGCAGCAACGAACGCGCTAACCATGGGGCGTGCACCTCGCCGGGCGGAGTGGACTGCTGTTACGACCGCGTCTGGACGACGTGACGTTATGACGCAAACGACTGTCGGCGCCTGATTGGTTGCGGCTGGTTGTGACGTCACTGGCTGCCTGGCGCCTGATTCGCTGCGGCTGGTTGTGACGTCACTGGCTGCCTGGCGCCTGATTGGTTGCGGCTGGTTGTGACGTCACTGGCTGCCTGGCGCCTGATTCGCTGCGGCTGGTTGTGACGTCACTGGCTGCCTGGCGCCTGATTGGTTGCGGCTGGTTGTGACGTCACTGGCTGCCTGGCGCCTGATTCGCTGCGGCTGGTTGTGACGTCACTGGCTGCCTGGCGCCTGATTGGTTGCGGCTGGTTGTGACGTCACGGGCTGCCTGGCGCCTGATTCGCTGCGGCTGGTTGTGACGTCACGGGCTGCCTGGCGCCTGATTCGCTGCGGCTGGTTGTGACGTCACGGGCTGCCTGGCGCCTGATTCGCTGCGGCTGGTTGTGACGTCACGGGCTGCCTGGCGCCTGATTCGCTGCGGCTGGTTGTGACGTCACGGGCTGCCTGGCGCCTGATTGGTTGCGGCTGGTTGTGACGTCACTGGCTGCCTGGCGCCTGATTCGCTGCGGCTGGTTGTGACGTCACTGGCTGCCTGGCGCCTGATTCGCTGCGGCTGGTTGTGACGTCACTGGCTGCCTGGCGCCTGATTGGTTGCGGCTGGTTGTGACGTCACTGGCTGCCTGGCGCCTGATTGGTTGCGGCTGGTTGTGACGTCACGGGCTGCCTGGCGCCTGATTGGTTGCGGCTGGTTGTGACGTCACGGGCTGCCTGGCGCCTGATTCGCTGCGGCTGGTTGTGACGTCACGGGCTGCCTGGCGCCTGATTCGCTGCGGCTGGTTGTGACGTCACGGGCTGCCTGGCGCCTGATTGGTTGCGGCTGGTTGTGACGTCACGGGCTGCCTGGCGCCTGATTGGCTGCGGCTGGGGCTGCGCGTTGACACGGTGTGCCGTGTCTGCGGCGCGGTGGTGTCCTGTTGTTGATGGTTCTCTGCGCGCCGTGTCTGGGCGCGCTGGGAAGGTAGGTCTCCTGCGGTGGGCGCCGGCCGGTGAGAGGGTGGAGGGGCCGACTGTGTCGTCCGGGCGGGGGAGATGACGCTCTCTTGGGGTCGAGCTGCTGGGGTGCACTGGCTGACAGGGAGTGACATTTAGCGCTGTTATGGCGATAGTGACTGAGGTCGCGTTTAACGCGTTGTTAGCTGCGGCGTATCATGCTTTTTCGCATTATCGGTAAATTATATGTGTACGGTTTGTATGCTAAAACCCAAAAAATACTATATGTAACACAATATGCACTTGCTAGTTGTTTGCATCGACGTTTCAGCAAATCAACGAATGCTCACGCAATACAGTGGTAAAAGTGCAGACGTTCATATAAATGAATAGCGTACAACATATGCAACATGTACAACATATTGATATGAAGAAGTGAAAAATATAGGGTGTTGGAGTCTGGCCTGTCCCGCCGTCTGGAGCCTGTTCCGCGCTGCTGGCGGGGCAGCTACGGAGTCTAGTCTGGCCTGTCTGGCCGTCTGGAGCCTGTTCCGCGCTGCTGGCGGGGCATCTACGGAGTCCAGTCTGACCTGTCTGGCCGTCTGGAGCCTGTTCCGCGCTGCTGGCGGGGCAGCTACGGAGTCTAGTCTGGCCTGTCTGGCCGTCTGGAGCCTGTTTCGCGCTGCTGGCGGGGCAGCTACGGGGTCTAGTCTGACCTGTCTGGCCGTCTGGAGCCTGTTCCGCGCTGCTGGCGGGGCAGCTACGGAGTCCAGTCTGACCTGTCTGGCCGTCTGGAGCCTGTTCCGCGCTGCTAGCGGGGCATCTACGGAGTCTAGTCTGACCTGTCTGGCCGTCTGGAGCCTGTTCCGCGCTGCTGGCGGGGCATCTACGGAGTCCAGTCTGACCTGTGTGGCCGCCACTGGAGCTGCCTGCCCGGCGGAGGAGCTGCCCCGACCAGGCATGGCCTGCGGCATGTCTCCGGCTCCAGGTACCGCGGAGGCGGGGTGGCGCGGTAAACGCGGGGTGGCGATCACCAAAATGAATATACTTAAGCCCAGATAAGTTTGCAAATTATTCGACAAAATTGTTGATTTATGAGAGTTGAACGATGTGGCCTTGGGTACGACTGGATGGAGTTTGTGCAGTCGTATTGCAGACAAGAGTTGATCCTTGTGGAGACAGGCTTTTGAATGCACGAATTTGTGATCAGTTATATGATCGATCAATACCGCACGAAGCATTTTTATATAATATTTGTCAATCATAGGTGTCGATTTATATACTTTTGGGGGCCTCGCCCTCTCCCCCCCCCCCCCCCTTAATGGCATGCTCTCGGCCCCCAATACTTTCCGCCCTGAAATTACTTGATATATAGGTACAGGCGTCAGGCACAGGTGTCGATTTTATATACTTTTGGAGTGGCCCTCGCCCCCCTCCCGATGTTGACTTCCCCCCCCCCCCCCCCGCTAATGTTTTCAGGCCACTGGCGCATCCAAGGAGCCCCGAAGGGCCTCCCAAATCGCCTGAAGTCGGCCAAAAAATAGCGCATTTCCTAATTTAAATGCAAATCTACGCAATTTTTACGAAGGAAAGTTTGTTGCGAGCGAGCGAGTCCTCACTGAATACGGGATTTTTATCACATATAAGCGACCGACCATAACGACCATAACGCTTTTGGGGAGCTTATATCTTTCGAATCCCGCATCCCATTGAAAAGCGGTCTTCGCCATCTGATAGCCCCATTCAATCAATTATGTTATTGACACGTTTCGTCTGACGTGAGGGGTAGACACTAAACAATGCATGGCGCGTGCACTGGCGGATCCAGCCACTCTGTTTGGGGAGGCCAAAGACTCGGGCACTGGCGGATCTAGGGTTCGAGTTTGGAGAGCCAAAATTTCGCTCCGTTTTATCAGCGAAAAGTTGTTGACGGGGGGGGGGGGGTGGCGTCGGGTCGTCAGCGCGAAAAGTCGTTGACTGGGGTGGGGGGGGGGGGGGGGGGGGGTCCTCAGCGCGAACGAGAGTAGTCGTTACGCGAGGGGGGCATATTTGTATTGAATTTCCCCTCATGTTCCTTTCCCCTCTTCACTAGCGGATCTAGGGTTCGAGTTTGGGAGGCCAAAATTTGCGTTTCAATGTTGTTAACGGGTGGGGGTGTGGCGTCGGGTCGTTAGTGCGAAGAGTCTTTGACCGAAGGGGGGGGGTCTGATCGTCAACGGACAAAAGTCGTTTACGGGGGGCGGGGGTCCTCATCGCCAAGGCCCTATAACCAGGTAAAACCATCAGCGTTTGTTTTTACCGTACCCGCGGCCAGCTTGGATGACGTCATTGGGATGGTAACTCAGTCGCTTTAAGTCGCTTTATGTCCACGCTTTATATAATGGACGATAGTCTGGAATAGTTTTCGGCGGCTTTTAGCCATGCTTTTATGTTGGATATGATGCATAAAGGTGTGATGTGGTCTGGCAATGGCAAATCTAGACCGTCTGTCACTCTTACTGCACAACCTGGCCGGAATTCCTCGGGTCTGACCGAGCGTATTAACCCGCACCGTCCCCGGGGGGGGGGGGGGGGGGCGTTTAGATTTTTCGAGGATAGCGGAAAAACGGCGGCGCTGCGCGCCGCCATTTTCGGCACAGGTGTTTGGGCATCAATTTCGCACATTGTGTGAAATTTTTAACCTCGGGTCATGTCAGGTCAGGTCACGTGCCCCACCTCCAAAGACGTTTGTGGTCGTGCCACAGCCACAGTTTTGGCCGATCGGTTTCAAACTTACAGGATTTCATAAGGTCATAAGTACCTACAATTCGTTTATCTTATTTTGTATATCTGGGCAATTCCAGGACAGATCACCAAGGCATGGTAACCACACCCTCTCATATTTCGCTGTAAAATGGTGTATGGGGTTATTCTGGGCGCTGATTTCGATTTTTGAATTTGTATTGTCAGGTTACGGGGTCACAAGATACAGGTCAGCGCAAATCCAGGTCAATGTCAAACATCCAACTACGTTTGTCATATCTCCAAGATAAAAATACATATCAGGGCAAAACTATATATATCATTAGAGAGAGGAAGAAACAAAGAATATGATGGCATAAACAGTTACCCCCTAAAGTCAAAATTTGACAATTTGACCTGATGACCTTGAAGTCAGGTCAATGTCGAACCATGTTTGTCTGTTTTGATTTTTTTAATAAAATTTACACAAAAGTTTGCTCATTCAATTGCTAACAAGCACTCAAAATTTCGCGTGGCAACTGAAATTCCTTGGGGGTCAACAAGGGTCATATGTCATGACCTCATTTGACCAGCGAGTTTACGAATTTCGGTTTTCTCCAAATGTAAGCAATTGTATTGTATTGTATAATAACGAACAATCCACACGAATGTGGTTTTTACAGTTCTGAGTCAAAAATGGATACACATGGGATAAGACATGACATAGTAAAACATGCGCACCTATATACACATACGTCCACACCGAAATCGAAATAAAATCAGACATTTGCTGGCAGGAGTCGGCGCTTCAGCTGTCTTTTAAATTGTCTGACAGACATATCGTTGAACTCGCGTGGCAGCTCGTTCATGCCAAGCGCCGCGCGGTAGGCGAAGCGCCTCTTGCCAGTCTCCGTCCTAAGCCGCGGTAGGAATAGGAGCCGGTCCTGCCTAGTGGGCCGCGAGTGGGCAGGCCTGTCACAGTGGGTGACGAATATCTCGGCGAGACTCTCCGGCTCAGCGGTGCGGCGGACTTTGTGGAGAAGGCAGAGGGTTTGGTAGAGGACGAGGTTGGGAGCATCCAGCCACCCCAGCGCGTCACGCACACCAGAAACGCGGTCGTGCTTGCGTTTTCCGGAAACGACTCGGGCAGCGAAGTTGATGAGCTTCTGAATGCGGTGAAGGTTTTTGGCGGAGCCGCTGCCGTACACGACCAGGCAGTAACGGATGTGTGAGACCACGAGGGAGGTGACGATTTCGGGGATGATTTCTGGAGGGAGGAAATGGCGGATGTGGGATAGGCTGACTAGGATTCCGCAGCACTTGCGAGAGAGGGCGGACACATGAGCGTCCCAGGTGAGGTTTTTATCAAAGACGACGCCAAGGTTGCGTGCCTCGGAACGGGGGGCCAAAGAAGTATCGCGAAATTTGATGGTGAATTGAGGAAGGGAGCGCAAATTTTGTCGTGTGCCGATGGTAAGGAGTTCGAACTTCGTTACGTTAACTTTAAGACCATTGCAAAGAAAGTAATCTCCGAGAGCAGAGAGAGCCAACTCCATGCGAGCGATAAGCGCAGGCAAGCAAGATTTTGGTTCCGAAATCATGACCTGAGTATCATCGGCGTATTGCACCACAAGCGCATCAGCCGCATGAAGACTCAGGTCATTTGCAAACGCGCAGAAAAGAATGGGGCCGAGAGATGAGCCCTGAAAGACTCCTTGCTGTATGGAACGCGGTGCGGAAATCTTAACCTTGCCATCAGAGCCAGTGAAGCTAACACTCTGTGTGTGACCGTGCAAGTAATTTTGGAACCATGAAGTATCTATATTGAGGGTCTGAAGTTTTTCTAGACGTTTACCGTGGTGAATAACGTCAAAGCATTTGCTAAGGTCAATTAAGCAAAGAAGCGAGATTTTGCCTGAGTCCATGGCCGAAAGCATATGGTCACTGATACAGGTGAGCGCCGTCTCTGTTGAGTGTCGCGGGCGGAAACCGTGTTGGGTAGGAGCAAGAAGATGGTTGGATGAAAGGTAATAGTAGAGCTGGCGTTGGACTGCTCGCTCTGCTATCTTGGCGATAACCGGAAGTATTGAAATGGGACGAAAGTTGGATGGATTTGAAGGGTCGCCGGTTTTATGGATGGGGTACACCAGGGAGTGTTCCCAGGAGGATGGTACGTCGTTGGTCGTGATGCAGGAGTTGACGAGGAAAAGAAGGACGTGACCTATGGAGTTAAAGGCGAGCTTCAGGAGGCGGATGCAAAGTCCGTCAGCACCGCGAGCCGGGGAGTTTCGCATACTAGAAATAATTCGGTGAAGGGCACTGAGACTAACAGGATGCAGCGAGAACGAACACGCACCCACTCTCGGCAAGCGAGTGGGGAGCGAAGGGGGCGGGCCCTGTGCCCCCAGCTCGGCAGCTACGCTAGGACCGACATTGACAAAGAATTCGTTCATGTCATCCGCTGAGGTAGCTGGCAGCACCTGAGCGCTGAACCGCTTGCTGCCCACCAAGTCCCGGGCAGACTTCCAGAAGCTGGCTCTACCCTGTTCCAAAATGCGGGCGCCAAGGTACCGCCGCCGGTCGGCTCTGAATGCAGCTCGTGCAAGACGATTTGCTGTGCGGTACTGCTCTGAGCCATGACCTGACACTCTCAGTGCCTGTGCTCGCTGCAAAATCAGAAGCCGGGTACTGTCGGATATCGGTGGGGCGGTCGGATTTCGCACGGTTATTGATTTCACTGGTGCATAGTGCGAGACAACAGGATTTATACCCTCGAGAAAGGCGGACCAAGCATCGGAGACACTGGCGGCGGAAAACACGGACGACCAGTCAGTGGACAGGAGCGCAGTTTCATAACCTAAGAGATCAAACTTTCTAAAAGAACGACACATAATAACACTGGACTTAAAACGCGGTCGAGGCACACATAGAACAGAACGAACAAAGCGATGAGGACTAAAATGACAGAAACGGGTGCCCGAGTGGACAAAGGCACGGTTTGAGATAAGCACATCAAGTAGTGAGCCCGATGTAAAAGTCGCAGATTGAATAGCCTGGTTCAATGAGTACTTAGTAATTAACTCGTGTAAACACCTTTTAGACGGGGCGGAGTCCGAGAGCAGGTCACAGTTGAGGTCGCCGGCGAGAACAATCGGACAATCTGGGTGCTGCGTCACCACGTGCTGGTATTGTGACTCTAAACAATCGAAGTCGGCCTGAAGGGCGGCTGCAGTGTGGCGCGGAGGTCGGTACAAAGATGCAACTATGACACGGTTATTGTCCCATTTAAACAGAGGTCATCAAAGGCAATATGGGCATTATTTGAAAGAACCTGTTCTATTGAATACACTTATGACATTAACCCGCCCCGTGCCGGTGCTCGGCGCCACCTTCGCCATGCGGGGGGGGGGGGGGTAAACGCCCACCTCGAACTCGGCTGCTATGACCCATAGTAGACAAAAACCGAAAAAAAATGTTCGGAAGCTTGTCAAAAACCATTTTGAAACTATTTAGCTCATTGTTTTGCTCAGGTCAATATTGAGGTCACCAGGGGCCATTAAAGGTTAGATATTCCAGTTGTAGGACTTCGCTTCAAACACCCCAAAATATATCGGGAACTATGATAGCTAAGAACAAACGTGAAAACGCAATCGACAGCTCTGAAAAAATATACAATCGCTCTTGTCCTCAAATTTTATCTCAGGCAATAGTTAGGGCTCCAGAGGTCATCAAAGGTCAAAAAGACAATTGTTTGGCGCAAAACAGGTTTTCGCAAATAACATTTTACCTAATAAAGATAAGGCAATTCTGTTGACGTTATCATGTTTGTCAATGTGCTTCGAATCATATTACTGTTGACCAGGTCAGGTCAACTTAAAATTTGACCTCAGGTCAAGGCCAAGTGGTGACACAAGTAGGTCATGTTGCATATTGGGAGACGAGTCTCGACGAGATAATCACATTGGTGCCGGCTTCACTTCTCTATCTTCATTCTGTCGAATGAGGTATTGACAACAAAGGTGTTGGTGACCTCGGATGACCTCGGCTGTAATGACCACTGAACAAAATTGCACCTGTATCATCAATAATGACCTATGAAAACATGATCCAGAAGGAATTGGACTGATATCATGTGTACCCTCGGAATAGGATGCATTTGAATATATCCCCATTGACTTATAATGGGGAGGTCACGAAATTGACCCGACCTTAGGTCATAGATATCAAAATCCGATATTACAAATTTGTAGGTACCTATGACCTTATGAAATCCTGTAAGTTTGAAACCAATCGGCCAGAAACTGTCGTTGTGGTACGACGGCAAACTTTTTGGAGGTGGTGTCACGTGACCTGGCCTGGTGACCTGACCTGAGATGACTAGAGGTGAAGAATTTCACACAATGAGCCGGACCGGTGCAGCATATGCCCGTCTCGCCCCTCAGCCAGACCGGGGCAGCGTATGGCCGTCTCACCCCTCAGCCAGACCGGGCAGCGAACGGCCGTCTCGCCCATCAGCCGGACCGGGGCAGCGTACGGCCGTCTCACCCCTCAGCCGGACCGGGGCAGCGTACGGCCGTCTCGCCCCTTTAGCCGGACCGGTATAGCGTACAAGCCGTACATGTCCGTATCGCCCCTCAGCCAGACCGGGGCAGCGTATGGCCGTCTCGCCCCTCAGCCGGACCGGTGCAGCGTATGGCCGTCTCGCCCCTCAGCCGGACCGGTGCAGCGTATGCCGTCTCGCCCCTCAGCCAGACCGGGGCAGCGTATGGCTGTCTCCCCCCCCCCCCCCTCAGCCGGACCGGGGCAGCGTATGGCCGTCTCACCCCTCAGTCAGACCGGTGCAGTGTATGGCCGTCTCGCCAGTCGCCCATCACACAGACCGGGGCAGCGTATGGCCGTCTCCCCTCAGCATGAATTAAAGGAAATAGTTCACCTTGGAAATTTTTTACCCAACACGATTTGATTACATTTTTTTATACAATTTCTTTTGATATTGTCAAAAATGGCCTTATATCGCGCCGATGCAGGACAAGGCCGTAAATTTGTATTGTTTATCAAAACTGTATGCATACTCTCTGAGTCAGAGTCCTGACGTCACGCGAATGTAAAAAATGGTTCGGCCAATCAGATTCGAAAGTAGTCGCGTAAAGGTAGACTCGCATTGGAGATGTGCCAACCGGCGGCCGGCGATTCGCTTACTAGCACCAGCTGCAAGCTGATTGGCTGTATAGCCTCTGCCTGGGCTAGAACCAGTACACCATTCTTTCGCCAGCACCGCATTCCTTCGCCAAAAACTCAAATATATTCGGCTGGAGAGTCTTTTCAGTCAAGAAAACTTGCAGATAGGGGTTTCCCAACACGGGCTACAACACTGCTATCTCAGTTTAAAACTAATGTTGAAGGTGAACTATTTCCTTTAAAAGGAATAGGTCACCTTGAAAGTTGTCTTGAAGTTCAACCATTAGGTGCATCTTGAGCTCAAAACTATGAATATGACTTTGGTTTGGACAACTGATGGATATATGTGGAGAAAGAAGTAAGTTTCTCTTTCTATTTCACGAGAAATCGTACGATAGCAGCTGGCGTTCTGGCTCCGCCCCGCTCCGCCTGACGCCAAGTACAGTCTCTGACAAGGGGCCGCCGCGCCGCCCGGGCGGCTGAGCGGATATTAACGAGGCGTCGTGACCAGAGACTACGTGCCAGAGAGTTTACCTTTCTCCGGCGGCGCGGCGGCGAGCGTTCATTCCCAGATCGTAGCCCAGAACAGCGGGAATGAAATCGGGCCCACTAGTCCTGTGTCGAAATTACTTAACGTAGAGAGGTACTTCTTTCACCACAAACCATTTTTAGATCTGCTCTACAAATCTGCTATCTCAGTCCAAAACCCCATGTTAAAGGTGAACTATTCCCTTTAAGGGAGGGATAATTAACCGCGGTAAACGTAATCTTAAATAGGATCGTACCTTAGGCGCACCTATTTAATCGTACACTATTCGTATCCCGTTCGAAATATTCGCACCGCACTGAGCCGCGTGCGGCGACACCCGAGTCTGACCCAGGGTGATAGAGGAGAGGGCGTCGGACCAGAGCACCAGTGACGTCACGCTAATGTGCAATTGGGGCGCTAAAATCCTCGGATGACTCTACCTCTCTTATACGGCCTTGTTGCTCTCCCTTGCCTACGTAAGGGAGACAGCATATGCTCTTGTGAAACTCTTGCTCTTGTGTTGCTGCCCCTTGTGAAAACAGCGTATGCTCATGCATATGCTGTTTTCTTTCCTGCAATTCATTTACAATTTGGTGTGGTATTTTCGCTAACATCAGCAATAACACCACACCAGTTTTCCTACTTGGGAAAATGTATAAATTAATTACCTATTCCTCTACTATTTTGTCATTGTTGCGCCATTTTTGTAAGATACACGTCTATCTTCCCAGCTGTTCCCAGTCGGTCGTTCTGAGCAGGGTAATAGAACAACGGGTAGAACGTCAAAGTAGTGTATTTGCAGTACATGTAGTAGTATTTGGTAGCGGTCATATTAAATTCTACTACGAAGTAGTAGAGTAGTGTATATTTCAGTACCTGTAGTAGCATTTGGAAGCGGTGAGCGATCGTTCCGACATTTTTTAACCCCAAAGCCCATTTTACCCCTTTACGCTCGGAATATTGAAAAATGATAAATGGAAACGTTGTAGCTAAGACTTTTAGCTATCTGTTACAGAAGTCGGATTTAAAATATATACCATAGGTTACGAGCCAGCTTCGTCTTAAAATCATCGATTTAACATGGGAACCCTATGGTGTAGTAGGTTTTTAACGCTCAAACGCCCGAGTGCTGCCAACTATTACTCTGGTGGGGGCTGTCTGAGTATTCTAAGTACCTACTTATACCGCCTTGCTTGCTAAGGTTGGCTAAGTACCGTGGTTCTATGGCCTTGACCAATGGTTGGCGGCTGTTCCAGATGTTCCGGAATTTACCTTTCATCATTGTTACAGCATATCGTGACACGCGAGGTACTTGTATTCTGATCCAAGAACTTGGTGAGTTGGTATGAAAGGTTATGTACTTTTGGTATTTGAACTGAGCCTTTGTTCTCTGTTTGTTCGTTGCCCCTTATTATGTTGATGTTCTGTATAGTGGCGGCGTGCCTTCTCATTCTGTTCATACGCTGGCAGTCAGCGCTGAACTTCATATTTGGAATCAGCACATTATGAAGCATTTATTGCATAATTAAAGCATGTACTAAACTCAAGCTAGTGGTATACATTAGGGTGTGTCACTCAGATACTTTTTCTTCCCGATCAAATTCTACCACCGATTTTATCATGAGCGGCATGTGTGGAAACAATTATATGTCATTTGTTCCTTCTTATCTTTTGCCTCCATCGGGCGCTGAGCGATCAAAGTTTCTCCCATTCCTTAACTATTGCGACCACAGCGCCCCTATCAGCGTGCAGTGGAACTACTTCGCCGAGCGGTGTGCTAAGTCGATGTGGCCTTTTTGGGAGAAAATAATCAGTAAAATGCGCATGAATATATTCCTGAGAAAATATTCGTCATCACATATATGAACTAAGCAGTGAAACAACAGTGAAATCAGTGAATAACAATGTCGATATTAACAAGTGATACGGAAATGCATGGACTTGCCGAAGTACAGATGCGTGACAAGTGCTTGTCCGGAGCAGCAGAGCACGGTCTAAATTAACTACAAAAAACGTACTAACTTGGACAAAAAGCACAAAACTCTGCTGATAACTAACAAAACAAAAACGAGTGTGGTAAACACTACCATCATAGTATGTATGTTGCGTTGTAGCAGCTACTACAATGGTGCGAATGAATCTAGCATCCAGTCAGGCTCTTTGTGAATGACTTTTTGCTAGTGACAGCTGGCAGTCTCCCACAGTGACGGAGCCTGTTGCAGATCCAGCCATGTCGTTGCGTTTCCCCGACCACGTTGCTGGCCGCCTCCGTTACCACCTTGACAGCACGTTCCACAGCGACTGTTTGAACTGGATACGGGGGCACAACCAGCGGCGCGTTCCGGAGGCCATCCAGCTGTGCGTCGCTGAGAGCCATCGTCAGGGGCGGCTCGGTGATCAGCTCTGCATTCCAGTCCAACAAGTCGGTGTACTTCTCGGCCGCGAAGTTGACTGACGGGAGCTTGAATGGTCGGACATTCTGCTGCTGCGACTGCCGGCGACACTGCTCTATCGTCGTTACCGCTTGGTCTCGCACTTCTGGGTCTGTATCAGCGACCATGGCCAGTAAGAGGGCCTCCTGGTGCGCCCAGTACGCGTTCCGCTGCAGTACTGGGCGAATGCTGTCCTGCAGTCCCTCGGGCAGGAGTCGCAGTAATTCCACGCTCCGCATCAGGTTCTTTGAGCCGTGTTCGCAGCTGCTGTGCAGTCGGATATTAAACCACATTGGAATGTAGTGCTTCATGAAGTTCTCTACCAGCTGCTTTAGCTGGTCGGTAGGGTTCTCGCTGGACACGTACAGGCGCAGTAGTCTTGTTGCCAGTCAGCCACCTGGAGCGGGGGGGGGGGGGATGCAGGATAGCATTAATAATATACGATAAAGCATATGGTAGATGTTATTATCGATGTTAAAGGAAGATAATGGCGGGTAGATGAGTATAATAAAACGGAATGAACGTATGCATGGTGTCCGAACAAATGCTTTCTTGAAATAAACGCAAATTAGGCACGCTATCAGAAACGTACGTTAATGTGAGTGCAAATACGCAAATATGTTATGAGTGAACTGTTGTTATGAAGCCCCTGTTATGAAGCCCCTCCTCACTTTGCTATTTTGGTGACAAGATAAACCAATTGCCTATAACAGTATGAATATTCAGTCTTTGTGCGTACCTGGCATGGTTCACTGGTCCGATTTTTCGGTTGACATCCTCTTCAGAGATGTGACCAGCCTCCACGGCCTTGGCCATTGTGTACAGCAGCTGCTGATCGGTGCTCAGCTCCGAGAATACTGCCTAGGGCAGCTCTGGAACTTCACTGCTCACCGGCTGGAAGGTGCTGACTGGAAGGCGGTGTACGTTACCGCTGGCAGCCTTGCCGAGGGCCAGAAAATGACCTTGGTCCCGAGGTCTCTCCATCTAACTGACGGAACACCTCCCGTAGGTTCAGTTCATTTCCGTGTAACTGGCAAATGAACCAGTGTAGTGGCCGGTTTTTACTCAGTTCGAGAAGACGGCACACACCGCCATAGCGCCCCGTGTTCACAGCCGTGCCATCGCATTCAAGAACACACACGTCAGCGACGCTGGTATCAGCGATAGTATCGATAACTTTTGCTTGGTCCATTGCCCGGCCAGTGTCCGGTGTGAAGTGCCCGAGGTATTGGCCTCCTGGCTCAGCTACTACTGCCACATGTTCCTCTGCTGTTTCTGTTGATCGTCCGACGGCGGTGCGATCTTTTCGGCCATCGAAATATAGAGCTCTGAAATCTTGATCGTAGTCTCGCTCTCGCTCTTGGGCTGACACCGTCTCAACCGATTTCTCTCCCTCCACTTGTTTTATCAACTTCCAGCGACGTGTCGTCCTTATCTATGCGACCGATGTCTTCTTGGAAAGCATTGATTATTGCAGCTACAGCACGATTTTGATAGTCCAAACCGATCAGCCGCTAAAGCCGTATTGTCAAGTCTCTCCCGATTCAAATCTGTCGTATCGGTTCCGTGGACATTCCATTTCAAGTTTTCATCAGACGTGTTCACGGAGCTCTCACGGTCGCCTGTACTGCTGCCAGCCTGCAGACCAGACGGTCCAGCTTCCATGTAGTCTCTGGGGGCTGCAACTTCGCTGGGTCCCTCAGTTACTTCAGTCTCTTTCCCTGACAGATCTCCGGACTCGACCGATACCATACTCCGTCCTTCTTACCGGGACAGACTCTGCCTTGGGTGTGCTGCTGCCTGACGCCGGCGACTCTCAACAGTGTCCAAACCACCGATGAACTGCTTGCGGGGTCCCCTTTGATCCCTTAGCTCTTTGATACCTCGCCAGGCGGCACTCGGTTCTCTCGGGGGCAGCTGCAGCGTTGCAGACATTTGCAGAGGGCTATGTCGAATAGCTTCCTGAAGAACTGTTGATTCATCTGTGTCCCCGACTTTTCACTGCGCTGACTTTTCTTGACTTTGTTCAAATTTCGGAACTTTGTGTAACACAGCTCCAACTTGCGCGCGACGCTCGTGACCTGCAGCGTAGGATTGCCCTCTCGCTCCCACATCTTGATTATCTTCTCAGCGGCCGGTTTGTATATCTTCCTCTGCTTGTCTTTTCCCCGAACGACTGAATGCTCACTGTGCATAAGTCTGATATAATTGACAGCGTCCTTGTTTGTCGGAAACTGATTTGATGGTAGGTCACACGGAGCTCCCAGAGCGAAGTGTTTGGACCGGCTACGTTTAGCCATAGCACTAGCGTATCACGGGGACGGGGCTCAAGGCACTAAACACTGGCCATAGTAGCGCACCGACCCACGGACGCTTCTTGACTGACTCACACCTCTGCTCGTCGCGTTGCGAGTCAGACATGATCGTGTCGTGTGGTGTCGGACGACAAGATCGTGTCGCCCCGTCATTGTCATACGACACGTACCGTCTCACTGACCGAGCGTGTTCGTCGCTCTCGGCCGGCACGGTCAGCAGTTGCCACCGCCCCCCCCCCCCCCCACACTCACTGCCATTGAATGCCTACTGTGCGGTGCCTAATGAATCATGAGGCATTATGAAATACAAAATGATTATGTCACAGCTTTACTAGCTTTTGAGACGAAGTAATGTAGCCCAAACTGAAACGGGGGACTTAGTTCTGCCAGCCGCCAATAGAGGCGCTGAGGTCGCCAATGTTAAGAGAATAGGAGAAACTTCGAAAGCTGGGCGCCGGATGGCGGTTAAAGATGAAAGGAAACGAGTGGTAAATTTGTGTGTTTGTGGGTGCAGCGCATGATAATATTGGTGGTAGAGTGTGCGCTGTGACAAGTGACACACCCTAGACTATACATACAGTACAAATTACCTGTTTTGCTGATAGATAAGTCACAGGTAGACAACTGTAATGCTGAACATGTCCCTATCACCAGACTTCATGCTACTTCAACTTGAGTCTTGAGATGTAGATGATACTGACATACTACATCGCCAATAGCATGCAAATTCGGGTGTTAGGATGTGGCCAGGGTTATGGTGTTGTTTACCCTAATTGTGATTATCTAGGGTAAATTAATGGGTATTGTTAGGACAGGCATCACACTTCTGTACACAATACTGTAGGTAGTGTGACAAGCCTGAACAAGTGGTGGGCAGTGCAGCCGGCTTGATGCCGTCATTGGGAGGGTATATTTAATGGCGTAGGCCTGTTTACTACTCATAAAAGACAAATACAAAATAAAAGTGCTACAAAGAGCCTCTTGTTCCCATCTGAGGTTGCACCCCCCCCCCCCCCCCTCCACCAGTCTCACCCCTTCAAATCACCTTACTCTACCTGCATAAAAGAAGGCTAATCCCATGAGTATTTATGAACTAATCCCTTCTCTTTAAAGTATTTATCTAATCTAATTTTGAAGGAAGCAAGTGTCACTGCATCAGTGACATCCCCTGGTAGCATATTTCAATGTCCTACAACCCTTCTACTGGAAAATGACTGTCGTAGCCTAGTTCTACTTTGTTTCATAATGAGTTTATGCTGATGACCTCTACCTCGATTTTCCCTATTGAACTCAAACATTCACTTTAGATATCCAGAATGCTGACCATTTAAAATTTGAAGACTTCAATTAGATCTCCTTAGCCTTCTATATCAAAGGGAAAACATACCCAATTTCTTTAACCTATCTTCATATGGTAAACTACCAACACAATTAACCATTTTGTAGCCCTTTTTGAACTCTTTCTAACAACCAGCAATCTTTCTCATATGTTGGATACCAGGCTTGTACACAATACTCCAAATGTGGTCTAACGTTTGCACAATACAGTTTTGTTATTACCTTTTCACTCTTGCAGAAACATTTCTGTTAATGGGCCCCTAGCATTCTAAGTGCCTTTTTCCAGCTTCTACAACCTGGTCTGACACTGATAGTCTATTGTTTACCACAACACCTAAATCTCTTTCCTTTTCAATCTGCTCCATTTTCTGCCCACCTATTGCATACCTATGTTTACTGCTAGCCCGTCCAGCGTGCATAATCTTACATTTACTCAAATTGAATTTCATCTGCCATGCTTCAGACCACTCAACTAGCTTTTCCAGACCTGATTGAAAAACATCCTGATCATGTTTTCCTCTAATAATCCTGACAACTTTTAGATCATCTGCAAATTTCAAGACTTTGCTGTCTATACTGTTCTCAATTGCATTCACAAATATTATAAAAAGCAATGGGCCCAGGACTGAGCCCTGTGGAACCCCACTGAGAACTTCCTTCCATTGTCATTTTCACCCATTTAATATAACCCTTTGCTGGAATCCTGAAAGCCACGTTTCTATCCAATCCAGAATCTTGCCCCTGATCCCATGAACTTTAAGTTGCAACTCCAGTATTGTATGGGGACTTTGTCAAATGCTTTACTGAAATAAAGAAAAGCTACATGTTAGCTGTTTACCCTGATCAAAGCTATCTGTTGCAACATCCAAAAACTCCAGAAGATTAGTTAAGCAAGAACGGCCCTTCCTAAAGCTAAAGTGTATCCTTGATGAGTTCATTTTGCTCCAAGAATTCAACAATCTTATCTTTGATGATTGATTCAAGCACCTTGCAGACTAATGAGGTCAGACTAACCGGTCTAGTTTTCCTCTTTACTTCTATCTCCCTTTGTATGAATAGGAACAACATTTGCTCTTTTCCAATCAAGTGGAATTTTAGTATATGCGAGTGATTTATAAAATTTGATGGCTAATGGAACTGACCCTTTCAGATTCTCTTAAAAGTCTAGCATGGATTTCATCAGGTCCTTCGGCCTTGTTTGGCCTTACTTTCTTTAGATATTCCAGAACAAGTTCACTACTTATGCCACCTAGCTATCCTATAGTCCCCTATGTCTCTGGCTCAGGCTGAAGTACTGCAATACTACTCTGGTCCTCGATAGTAAAGACAGATTGGAACTGATCATTAAGCACTTCAAACATTTCACTGTCCTTGCTAACTAACACATCATCTACCTTAAATGGACCTATATTTCTGGAAACTGTACTGAACTTATAAAACTGAAGAACTTCTTAATATCTGCATTACAATGTACTAAATCAAGTTCCTTTGCCCTTTTAGCTGCTCTGACCTTTTTCTTAACTGAATTTCTTGCATTTTGGTAGGCCTTCTGATTTATATCTAGTCCGTCTCTTGTCCGTCTCCCCTCCACTCGATGCCCGTGCGCCCCTTGAAGTGGCCGCCAGTCACCACCATCAGACTATGCATCGTGTGTTGCCAGGTGGCTGTGACTTCTTCTCCAGTACGGCGGGTGTGACCCAGGCTGGTCCGTAAGCTGCCACGAGAGGAGCGAGCTCAGTGGTTACCATGGAGACGCTCTATCACCAGACCAATGGGCTCATTCAGAGGACGCAGAGCGGGTTCGCCGTGCTCGAGACGGCCACGGCGTCAGAGGCCGGCAACAGAGAACGCGAGCTCAACTCAGCAATAGATAACATTGTCAGGTGAGGTCGCTCAGCATGGTATGCGCAGTGTGCACTTTGCCCTGTAGTCATTGGTTGAGTGGTGCTATATGCTGATAATTAACCCGCGCCCCGCTGGGGTCTCCAGCCGAACGCGCCACGCTGGGGGGGGGGGGGGGGGCTCGTTATCTTCCGAACCAATAACCGCAGCGAGACGCGCAAGGCGACAATCGAAAGCTCTCAATGAGACACATTTAAAGCATACGCGAAATTTCCCAAATACGGTCGCATGTCAAGTCACGGTCAGGTAAAATGTCCAAATTGAGGTATTTGGGTTTTCGGGCCATACTTTCCATCCAAAGCCTTAGATTGCGACTATTATCGTACAAAGTGCTCTCAAAGGTATAATGCATCTCCCGCATAAGCAAAAGTGAAATTGTAAGCAAAGGTCAAGGTCAGGTCACACAAGGTCACAGGTCTACGAAAGCCATGCGACACATGTTGTATGGGTTATGTTACACGTATAATTCGATAGTAGCAGCCATTTTCACAACCTGACCCCATATAATGGCCATCAGGTCAAGGTCAGGTCACAAAGGACAACATTTGCAATTTATTAATATAAATAAAAAAGGCATGTTTCTAGACCTGCTTTATCTCAGAAATGCAGCGGTGGCATTTATTTGTCTGTATCTGGTCACTAAAAGACAAAACACGTAACTTAAAAAATGACGTCATGTGTTACTTATACTAGGGAGCCATAAGTCAGTAAAAAATAATGATATTGCTTTTAAATTTGGTTTGGGTATCGTCCATACTTGGTTCTCTAATATGTCTTCCGTTTTTTTCATATCTTCTTTAAATGATTTTGTGGAAATTCTTCAGATTTTTTTTGGGGGGTCAAAAATTCGCAATTTTGGAAATCCGAGTTGGCTATTTGGAAGAGAATGTCATTTCCTTTCTTTTGACGTTTTGTATTTGCAATTTGCATCAAAACCGATTTTCTACGATTTTTCAAACATTTATCGTTTGTCCACCAAAAATGGCATGACATGACGTCATTAAAACGTCATTATCTCCCAAAGTACTACATCAATTTCACTGAAATTTGGTGAGAAGACGTAGAATTGATGTAGCATAAGGTACTGAAAGTTTGACGTCGATCATCTATCATAGTTTTCAAGGTATTGAGAAAATCCGGGAAGGGGCAGATTTTAACCCCCCCCTAGCGAGACGCGGGTTAAAGGGAATGTTTCACCTTTCTGAAAGTTGTCAAATATGCGCTGGTTGTAGTCGAAAATATGAAGTAAGTGCTGCTGAAAACGATGGTGATATTTTTTTATCTCGAAAAGTCACGTAAGGGGAATGTTCACCTTTGTATTAGTTTTAAACTGAGATAGCCATTATCTTGGGCCATTATTGAAATGTCTAAATTACTAAGGTCATTTTTCCCAAAACTTAACCGTTTTTAAGCAATTGAATTTACCATTTGCAAAATGACTCCAGGCTGGTGCAGCCGCTGATTGGCTGACAGCCACTTTTTCAGCTAATCCCACTTTGTCAGTCAATCAGCGGCGGTCTATAGCTCAATAATGACGTCATTCGCCCAAATCTAAAAACTTAATTTGTATAAGGTTAAGTGATTTTTCGATTGAAAAAATATCACCATCGTTTAGCACTTACTTCATATTTTCTACTACAACCAGCGTATATTTGACAACTTTCAGAAAAGTTTCCCTTTAACTTGATACAAATTAAGTTTTGTATTTGGGCTGATGATGACGTCATTATTGAGCTATAGACCTCCGTTGACAAAGTGGGATTGGTTGACAAAGTGGCTGTCAGCCAATCAGCGGCTGGACCAGCCTGGGTGCATTTTGCAAATGGTAAATTAAATTGCTTAAAAACGGTTAAAGGGAAATAATGACCTTTTGATTTTGTTAGCAACAATTTCTTAGGCTACCGCTATGGTTTTAAAATTATTTTATTTAAATTTAAGAATTAAATAAAATTATTCCCAAATTCGAAGTTGTAAGTTTGGGAAAAATACAAAACAAGTACCTTGTGTACTTCATGAAGGTCATTGACAAATTCGCCCTTCCCTACCATTGTTCACATCGATTGCGGCATTTTTGGAGGCTCTGTGACATTTCCGATCAAACTGAGCGCTGCTCGGACACACGCTAGTAGCGCTTTCGTTCTCCATGGCAACCAGGCGTCAGCCAATCAAAAGCCAGAAAGGGAATACGTTCTGGCTTTTCATTGGCTCACGCCTGGTTGCCATGGAGAACGAAAGCGCTACTAGCAACAACTCGCCACAATGGTTAAGTGCGCCGAGAAGCATGACAATGCTTTGCAAACAAATCGCCGACGCTAAATAGGTCGCCGTCGATGTGCATCGATGAGCTTCCGATTTAATTGCCAGTTTTGTGTTATTGTTCGTTAGTTTTTTTGGGGAAAAATTATTATATTTCATGATAATATAAAGCATAGTGTTATATACAGCCACAGACAAATTATACAATACTCCTAATGTTAAAAACAAATGAATTTACTTTAAAAAATTGAGGGTCGCAACCACTAACTATGCCGCCGTTGATGTGCATCGATGAGCTTCCGATTTTATTGCCACTTTTTCCAATCGCTGTTAGTTTTAGAAGATCGCCGGGCATATAATCACAACAAGCAGAACGCGCAATATATTGTCCACTCCATTGCGTAAAAAAAACAATACGGGAAAAGCCCGCAGTTTGATGAGGACCAAAAGTACTTGCAAGTACCGGTCGTTAAAAGTGTGGAACGCTTATCAACTTTAACTTGAAATATCTTTCGGTTGGAAAGTTTTCATGCAAAATGTGATGAATTTACAATATATTTTGGTCTCGTCTGGCGATTTCAAGTGCTAACTCCATTTTTGTGGAAAAAGGCCATTATTTCCCTTTAAGTCTTGGGGAAAATAACCTCAGTAATTTAGACATTTCAATAACGGCCCATGATAATGACTATCTCAGTTCAAAACCAATACAAAGGTGAAACATCATTCCCTTTAATGTGCAAGTTCGGTGTGGGAGCACGTCACTTTTGCATCGCACTGACGCATTACAAGTATGGAGTACCTATATGGTTTCCGATATCGATATGGTTATATCGTTATATCGTTATAGCGTTATATCGTTATAGCGTTATAGCGTTATATCGTTATATCGATAGCGATATAACCATATTGATATACCGGTTTCGAACCACGAAAATCAAGAGACCAAAATGAGGAAATGGGTGTTGAGCATACTTGTAACGGAAAATGTGATTCAAGCTGCTTGGTGGGCATTGCTGGAACTTGATTGTACGGCTATACAATACCTCTAACTACAACGTTTTAAATCGGTGACTGTTTGTTGCAGTAACTGTAGGCGGCTGGACATTTTGGCCGACAAGGAGCCCGTCCAGCGGCGACACAGTGCCAAACAGCGTGTCGACCAGCTGAAGTATGAATGTCAACATCTCCAGGTCAGTGGGCTCTCTCCGTTCTGCACACATACATTACTATTATTCGGACCTCGGACTTTGCATGTGGGGTCAGAGTCTACCAGCGATGTCCTGTTTGGACTCTGGGCCCGTCATCAAATGTTTGGGAAGAGTGTTGCTTTGTCCACATTCTCCGCGGACAAAGTCGAACGGGCGGTGAGAGGCATGTCTAGACCTGTTGGCAAAGGCATCACTGGTTAGCCAAAGCTTACTCGGTTTGATTTATTTCATGTATACAAGCTTCGAATTATGCATATTCAGATGAACAGGTGAGCCACTGAATCATTAACCGATTGGCCACCGTTTCTTCTCCCTCTCATATCCCTCATACTGTCGCACCGCTTAGTTCCTGTTTGTGCCGTCAGTCGGCGCTGCGGGCGCTGCAGCACCGACGCATGGCGCGGGAGCGGGAGCGACTGGACCGCGAGGAGCTGCTCTCACAGCGGTTCACCACCAACGACCAGAGCGACACCAGTATCGCTATCGACGCAGCGCTACAGATGAACGACCGCCTGCAGGTGAGGCGGCCGTGGCACGACAGAGATGGGAAAGGTTTGTCGTGCTATGCGTGAAGTCGATGTCGCATTTTAGTGAACTACATACCCTGTGGTGCTCCTTAGTTTCGCTTTCTGCCAGCAGGCGGCACTGCGAGCGCCACAGCACCGGCGCAACTCTATACTTGTGTATGGCAACTGTTCATTTGTCTCATTTCGCATTGGTAGCTATAGGAATGAGGAACAAGAAGTGTAAAACGCGACTGATTAAATGTTGAATCTAATATGGTTTTGCGTGATAGTCTCACCTCGGTAGGACGTTTTTTTGTACCCCGATTCACCCGGCTGCGTGTGGTGCCACCCGTGCCTAACCTTGACCAGCGTGTGATTCAACCTACGTCCAACCCTGATCTGTCACTTTTATCCTGCTCTGACCTGTCGGGCCGTAATGCAAATGGCTCCATCTGTATCCTGCTGCCACGTCCTGCATCGCACTACTCCAGCTTGTGTGAGGCGCCACCTGCCACTGACCATCTCCTGTCTGCAGGGCTCTCATCGCGGTATGGACAACCTGCTGGACATGGGGAACTCGGTGCTGACGAACCTGCGGGACCAGCGGAGTGTGCTGAAGGGCGCGCGCCGCCGCATGCTGGACCTGTTCAACACGCTGGGCATGTCCAACACGGTGATGCGGCTGACGGAGCGGCGCGCCGGGCAGGACAAGTTTATCCTGTTTGGCGGCATGCTGGCCACCCTGGTCATCATGTACGTCACCTGGCGCTATCTCACCTGAGGCGGACGCTGTGCGCGCTCTAGGATAATGATTGGTGAGCCGTCGACAGAGGCGGCCTGTGTGCGGATGGACCAGGATAGTGATTGGAAGGACTTGGTCGATTGGACTGGCAAAATGGCCGTATCCGGACGGAGGAATGTCCAGAAATGTCTCCGGTTGTCTGGGACGCCTGAGGGTGGGATGTGAGCCGGGCGGGGATACCGCGCCAGAGCGATGGATAAGCACCATGGTGGGAACGCGCGGGGGCAGGCCGCCTTCGTGTCGTCATTCCACACTGATGATTCGTTGGTTCAAACGGAGGATGTTATTATAATTGTGTAATATGACCGTGCGGTGATGTATATTAGGACTAGGCAGGATGACAGTAGGACTAGGCAGAATGGATACCAGGTCTTCTGAATGAATACCGTCTGATGTGATGTGGAGTCGATGAAAGCTCGTCCCTGCATGTGGAGTCGATGAAAGCTCGTCCATGCACTCCAGGGGTCGTTTCGTACAATTATTGCCGACGGAGCGTTCTGCGATCCGAAATACATATTGTATGGTGGTATGTGTTAGATAACTTGAATGGCTCTCTTAGGCGAAGGTCTGGTACTCGGTGGTCTGAAGAAGCCACTGCTGCGGCAGATTATGTTAATTGTGGGAAACTACACCACCAAAAATGCATTAACCCTCGCCCTACGGGGGTCCTAAAACGACCCCCTGAGGTTTTCTTGCATAACTTTGTACAAATTCTTCGAATTTTGCTGAAATTTTCAGTAGCTGAGTTTACAACAATTGTACCCATGCTGTAAAAATGCCATTGAAATTGGTTTAGTAATTTGGGAGATAATGATGTTTTGATGACTTCATGTTCGTGGAAAAACGATAAATGTTGGAAAAATTCGTAGAAAGCAGAGTTTTAAGCAAATTGCAAACGCAATTCAGAAAATATATAAAATGTCATTCTCTTTAAAATGGCAATCTCGGATTTTCGCGATTTTTTGTTTTTTGACTCAAAATTAACAAAAACTTTTTTTAATCACCACAAAAGCAAATTTGTCAAAGATGTTAAGAAAACCGGAATATATGTGAGAGAACTAAGTATGGACAATACCCAAACCAAATTTGAAAGCAATAATATCTCTATTTTTTACTGAGTGGTGGCTCCCAAGTGAAAGAAACTCAACGTCATTTGTAATAACTTTTTTGGATTTTTTTAAAAACTTTTTTGGAAAATTTTGGATTTTTTTTTACTAGCTACGAACAAATAATTACCTCTTATGTATTTCTGAGACAAAACTGGTCTAGGAACATGCTTTTTTATTTACATTTACCAATTTTTTATTTTGAGGTTTTCTGACCGCAAAATCGCTGTTCTGGACGTGGTCGATCGAGGTCATTCACTTGACCTGGAAGGTCACTCGTTGACCTGAAACCTACAAATTGCATACCTTTATATTCCAAACATGACGGGCAACATGTTGGTTCTTACCGCGTTGCTCTTTGTTGCTCGGTTTGGAAGTTAACGGGGGTCTTTTTAGGACCCCCACTCCCCTCCCCCCCACTTCCTGTACATCTTCCGAAGGTGAAAAAAGCTCCCGTAGGGTGAGAGTTAAAATTGATAACGAACCGTATCGCTCCCAGCTATTTGGGTTTTGCAATAGTAGCGTAACTACTACGTTAAAGGGAGATAATCACCTTTTTATTTTGTTAGCAACAATTTCTTTGGCTACCGTTATGGTATTAAAATGTTATCTAAATTTAAGAATTAAATATTATTATTCCCTAATTCAAAGTTGGAAGTTCGGGAAAATTAATTATCGGTATTTTGCCTCCACTATTGGAAAGCGCAACATCTGGCGCTTTTGCATCAATCTGTTCAACGTTGTTGAATGGGCACTTGTAAACAAATCGCCGACGCTAAATAGGTCGCTGTAGTTTAGCTTGGCACCGGCCGTCCGAACGTCCGGTGCCAAGCTAAACTGCTGATGTCAAGCCACTTTTTTAAAAAAGATTGTTGATTGTTCATAAAAAATTGGCACATATCCCCAAAAGATAGAGTGCAGGAAACATATTGCATACCTTCATGATAAATAACAATGCGTAGGAGGCTAATTTACTGAATTCGTTACAGAGTGTTCGCTGAGTACCGACCGATATAAGCGTGGATCGCTTATCGGTAGGAAACTGGCAATATCTTTCGGTAGGAATGTTTATATGCAAAATGTGATGAATTTACATCATATTTTGGCCTCGTCTATCGATTTCAGGTGCTAACTCCATTTTGTGTGGAAAAAGGTGATTATCATTTATCTCCCTTTAATGCCGCCTACTATACGTAAATGCCGAGAACTCTCACCCCGTTTCAAGACAGTTTCCAGACCACACCTTATACAAGAGGAGCTATACCGAAAAATTTTGGCGAAATTTTGATGGCGAAACAATTACGGAGACTTCGAAGGTCCGTAATCTCGGCCTGACAATGGACCGCCACATGTCATTCCGCCCCCATCTGGACCAAGTCACCGGATGTTGCACGGGAATCCTACTGGGACTGACGGCCGCCCGTCATTGGCTGCCCCGTGAGGTCATGGTCATGTTGGTGAACTCGTTGGTCATGTCTCGACTGCGATATTGTCTGGCGGTGTACGGAAACAGCTCATCGGAAACTCGTAACCGCATCCAGAAAATCATTAACTTTTCGGCTAGAACTGTCACAGGACTTTCCAGGCGCGAACATGTTAGTGACGTCATTCGTTCATTGAACTGGCTGCGCTCCACCTCACTTTACCAATATGGTACAATTACAGCATTTCGTTCAGTCATCTCATCCGGTGAGCCACTCTCGTTAGCAAAAAACATATGCACAAGCAGTCACAGCCACAACACGCGACGAGCGGGCCAATTCAAACCTGTACCGGTGAGAACCGAACTGGGTAAACGGATGTTTGCCTACTCAGCCCCGTCGCTTTACAACGCGCTGCCGGAGGCTGTGAGAGAGAAGGGCGGAGCGGGTTTTAAACGCGCCTTGAAGGAGCATATGTTCGATTGTGAGTGACGTCTGCCGCGATCGTATGCCATGTATGCATGTATGCGATTTTTAGAAACTTGTTTTTATGCTTCGTAGTGCATTTTTACCCTGTGCCATTTGCTTCATC